>JBBIGC010000131.1:24831662-24844534 GCA_037576955.1 Lepidarchus adonis
TCTCTCTCTCTCTCTCTCTCTCTCTCTCTCTCTCTCTCTCTCTCTCTCTCTCTCTCACTCACTCACACACACACACTGACTTTTTTTCTAGCAAACTTGATTTTTTCCTTCCTTTCCCACTCTACCCCCCTTTCTTTTGCTCTCCACCTCTGTGTGTGTGTGTGTGTGTGTAGAGGTGGAGTTTGGAACAGTTTCTTATCCTTCTGTACACTCTGAATGGCTTTGAAATGAAGAGGGAGAGCTTATCCTAACAAGACAATGAGCCAATCATGTTTCGGAGGCCCCAAGCGGCTTTGTTTAAAAGGATATCTCCTGCCTTTGATGGAAAATATTTCTGTGTGAGCGAGGGATAAGGAGAGGGAGGGAAATAAATCTTTTTTTTGCTCTCCATCAGAGAAAGCCACATAATAGTGGATTAGAAAGGAAAAGCTTTTCATCAAGACTTCAGCTCATTAAGTTGTCATGGCAGATTCAGTGATTGCAGGCTCTCTCGCGTGGAAATAGCAGCTACACAGCTTTCACAAGTCGCCTCTTAAACGGGGAATGATAAAGCAGTATTTCCTTGCAGCTCTAGTGGTAGATAATGTGTCTTTGATAGAGCGAAGGTTGTTTATGAGAGAGGTTTGGTAAATCATGTTTTCAGGCGAGTTATGCCCCTGTCGTGCAATGCTGGCATTTTAAAGAGATCCAGATTGTTACATTAATGTTGCTGTCTTGAGAACACTGAATATAGTGTATTTTGTGAAAACTTGAGGCAAATGTAAAGGTAATTATCTGACTATTAAATATTTATTTGCAGACGAAAAGCAACAATTTACAGTCTTTAAATACTCGATAATTGTTTGAATTGAACTTGCAAGCCTTAAAACAGCCGTCCATGTGATGTGATAGAAATGATTTCATTTTATTCATTTTTATTTTAATGTCACACAATCGGCACTAGACTCACATCTAATGTATGTCAGAAAACACCTGTCAGCCTGTTAAAGTATTCTTTATTCAATTTGATAAGAGGGAAACACAACCCCTATAGAAATCGTCGAAAAACGTTGCCATTTTCTATAGCATTTTAACGTACAGACTTTTTGTCCAGAAAAAGGATTTTGTTAAGTGACAGTGTTTTTTCAAAGCCCTCCCAATTCCGCATGGCTGTTTTGTTAGTATAGCATGACGGATTCTCATACTGTGCCATCTGAGAGCTGAAAGGTTTCCAGCCTTGTCCTACAGGGTTTGGGATTTCCATAGACTCTCTGAATCTTTTACAGTCTTGTGTACTGTAGATCAGTGGTCCCTAACCACCAGGCTGTGGACTGGTACTGGGCCGTAGAGCATTTTGTACCGGGCCATACAAAAAATCAAAAGTTTTTTTAAAAATACGATCTCAGTCCGTAGCTTCTAAGTATGTTCGAGACGTCAACTTTGCTGGTATTCTGGATAAAAGTCATGACAGAAAACCCTGAGATCACTACAACAGCACTGAAAACTTATTTTAAAAGGAATGTTACGCATTACCATACCGAACAGAGAGTGTTAGGGGGCAGAGAGGGAAGATGTTATTCTTAATGTTGGTGCATTTCAGGAGGACGTTGCTAATAAAGTTACATAATTACATAGTGGATTCACTTTTATTATTATATTTACAAAATACCACAGTTTTTGTGTTGGTGGTATCATTTTATTTTGTTGTATTTATCAGCGACACCTTAAAGGCCGGTCCGTGAAAATACTGTCTGACATTAAACCGGTCCATGGTGCAAAAAAGGTTGAGGACCACTGATATAGATGATGAAAGACCTTAGTTCTTTATGGTCATGTTTTGAGAAATGAGACATTTTGAGAAACTGACTGACAGTTCTCAGAATTTTGGCACAAAGCGATAGATCCACATCTTTGCTTGCAGAAGTTGAGCCTTTGGTGGATGCTCCTTTTATGCTCCAGTCATGATCCCCACACCTGTCACCAGTTCACAGGCTTATTATGGAATGTTTAAAAACAGCACAACATGAATATTCTGTAAACATTTCACACAGTGTGATACTAGCATCAAATTCTAAATTTGAGTTCAAGATTTCGTAAGGTCTCGGAATCAGGATCTCAGGATCCAATGTAACACATTGCAGCCCATTGGTCTTTAATTGTAAGGGGCATAGAAAAGTTGGAAAATTATCATGTAAAATGATCATTAAATGGTTTATTGAGATAAATGGTAAAAGTGGACCTTGCAAGATAAAATTTGCTTATTGGCCAATTAAAACGCTTTCCCATTCTAAACAATAAGAAGGTACGTTCTTTTTTTAAATCCTTGTGTTTACTGAATGACTGACAGGTGTATTTCATTTATTGTTTTGCTCATTATGTCTCTGTTCACTGCAGGACCGTACAGGAGAGTGTTTGAAGAGAACAGGGGCCAGTGTGGCTTTGACATCCATCAGTAACATCACTGCGTTCTTCATGGCTGCCCTCATCCCTATCCCAGCACTCCGGGCCTTCTCCCTACAGGTGTGTGTGCGTGTGCGTGTGGGATTTTTTAAATATGCGAATACTTTATCCCCGTTAGAACTGTGTTTCTGTCGTGTAAGTGTGTGCAGGTATATGCCTTTGTACGGCTGTATTTGTGGGGCCTTTTGCTCACTCCCCAGCCTTCATTGGCTCCAGATTTCTCTTGGTGACTTTTATTGATTTCATTCATCAAACTGAGCATGTGACAGGTTCAGGGTTGGCATGGTCCATAACCCACCTTCCCTCCCACTGTGCCTGATTAGTGGTACGGCCCCTGTGCGTCCAGATTGCAGCCCCAGTACACGTAACTCAATCCTGGGGGGGTATGTGGTGCTCTGTGGCATCTGTGTGGGAGGTTGTTAGACTGCGGGGTTTGGCAGGGATTAGGGTGTGTGTGTGCGTGCATTCTCAGACAGCTGTGGTTGATTTGTGTGGGCCTGGCCATAGAAGAGGGGCAGATTGTGGGCTGAGCAGGAAGCTGCCCCAGTGCTTACTGAACTGGACTCGGGTGAGGCTGCTGTATTGCAGGAACAACTGTAAAACGCACAACCTGAATCAGCAATTTAACATGACTGCTGCGTACCATAGTAATGTAAAATTGATTGTCATGCTTATTGAAATGAACACATTCAGGTATTTGAATGTGACACGTCTTATGTCATGTTTATATATTATTTATAATATTTTGTATTTTTTTTTTTTTTTTTAATATTTCAGAGTCACAGTGTCACACTTTTGTACACTGTTAAAATTATCTCATGGGTAATGTATAAATTAACTAAATTAACCAATAAAGTTATTAAATTAACTTTTCCTATTTTATAAAATGTAATGTCTTGGATAATAATATGTAAATAAGGTAATAAATAAGTAAATAAATGAATTTATCTAATTCATTAAAAAAGTAATTCCTCAGACAGTAAAAAATGATATTTCTTATTTATTTAAAAGAGGAGACGTGGTTAGCTCTGGCGCCTCACAGCAAGAAGGATCTGTGTTAAATCCCTGGGTTTTCTCCAGGTGCTAATGTAAATTGCTCATGTGTATGTGTGTGTGTGAGTGTTTGAATGGTTGTCTCAGTGTTGCCCTGTGATGGATTGGGCTTCTGACCAAAATTAACCCTGCCTTGAGTCCATTTTTATTTATTTATATTGCACAATTTATAAATACACAAAAATTAGCATGTAATATATAGTGCCGTGAGAAACAAAAACCCAGCGGGCTTATTTGAACCCTTGACTTAAACATCTTTTATAATATCTAGTAGAGCAACAACTTTTTGCCTGATGGGAAAAGCCATTCCATAGTTTAATGACCTCTACAAGTGGGAAATTTTGGGAGAGATCTGAAGATTGTAGACTTGAATAAGAATGGACTTGTGAATTTATCTTCAAATAGGTCTTGAACTGCCCATTTATATATCTTAGAAATAAAATCACCTATCTAAAAATTGTCATAAATACTCTGAATCTTTTTATATCTTGAAGAAAAAAAGGATGTATTTCACTGCTTGTTGTACTTGTATAACTAGGCATGTGATGAATTAGCATCTTGAATCTTGAAGAATCTTTAGTTTCTGAAACAGAGGAGCAGACTCCGAGCTGGTTACTAAAACCTAAACCTAAACCTAAAAACGTTTCTGAAGGACCAGACTTCTGTGGAGTGTAGTAGGAAAAGACATTGCACAAGCTGTGTTATATTATGAAAGGTAGGGATAAATCAAACTGTAGTAAAGAGTAAGAAGACAGTCAGTAGTGACAAGATGACTAACTCTAATATTTATTTTTGTGCTAACCCAATCAGTTTGTTATTTCCAACTCAGGCTTTCATCAACAATAATTCCCAAGAATCTTGTACTTGATACTTGAGGCATCTCAACAGACTCAATTAAAAAATAGATAAATCATTTGATGATAATTTTTTTGCCACTGAAAAATAGTTTGTTTAATCTAAACCACAGAGCACAAGCATTGTCAGCTGGGATTGGCTCCAGCTTCCTCATGAACAAAAGTGGATAACCGGTTTAGAACATGAATGAATGAATATATATGTATCGGGTTGATTTAGGTTTTCTTTTAAATTGCTTTGAGTTCAAGTTGTTTATGTGTTAGATACAGTATAAGTTGACTTTCCCCATCGATTGGCCGCCCCAATTTATAGGCCGCACAATTCTATAAGCTGCAGAAAATGCTCATTTATGTTTTAAAACTCTTAAGACAAGCCCCATGTTATTAGCTGCAGTGTTACTGAATTTACTGATCTGAAGTAGAAGAATCTAATTTGACCCTGCAAAGCAGCACAAGTTGCAATTGGCGACATTTATGGATCTGATTTTGAAGGATTTTAAGAAAGCTAACCATTTTCATTTTAACATTTCAGTGTTGTTTATTTTTTACTGAAGAATTTACATGTAGACGGATGTCTGACATCACTGTACTACAGTACTCCCACCCTCCTGTCATTCAAATGAAAATTAAAAACTCATCTTTTCTCAGCCAACAATAAACTTTTGTTCCTTTTATTTCTGTTAAATTGAGCTTTTCCAGCTTCTATTATACACTAGGATGTAATGCAATGTAGCAAAGGGCTGAAAAGGTTTAATAGAGATTGAAGGCAACAGTGAAGGCATTTAACTTACCATCATATGCACAGAGGTGCATTGTATTCCAGCATATTCTTCTCTTATTAATCATTAAATTCATTCATAATCACCAGAATATGACAACCAGATTGTAAGGTTACACTTAGTAAAACTAATCATATGCCGCATATAGACAAGATCAACTCTACAACCACTTTTATTTTACAATACATAGTCTCTGCATATTTTGGTGCATTGAGGACCATGACAGCTAGGCTAACTGCTAATCAATGCTAGTTCCGGCAACTTGTTTGTTTCCGGTTTCCAGCTTTCCATGTTCCGCATTTTATATTGACCTTTACTTTGCATTACTTTTTGATTTTTGTTGCAGTAAACAGTACATTTAAATTTAACTAATCATTTGGGAATGTCATCTTTTTGTGCACTGAATATATAATTTTAGTAAATGTGTTTTCATATTTTTACTCAGGCCGCCCCAAATACAAGGTTTGCAAAATCAATGCACAAGCCACAGCCTATTGTTGGGGAAATACGGTAATTTCAATGTTAATAGTAAATTCATTCACATTTATAAACTAGAAAGCTATATCCACTTGTCTTCATCGTTCAGCCCAGATTTTCCTGAAAACAAGCTGAAACACAGATGCATCCAGACACTGGCCTTTAGTTCATCTGAGTTGAGCTCAGGCCCAGAACTCAGCAGTGTCTCTGCAAGGAAATGATGTGTAGTTCCTGGTCACATTCTCGATGCAGTTGCGGACAGTGTTGAGACAACAAATAATGCTTTCTAAGGAATTAATGGCCACACATTCATCAGTGGTTTCTGCTTTTACCCTGCATTGATTAAAACTTCTCAGAATTCCCTGAATCAGTCCACAATATTTTGTGCTGTATATATTGAAAAATCTAAATCCTTTGCAATCTAACATTGGGCAGTGTTGTTTTTAAACTGACTGACAAATCTCTCATGAAAAGTAGTTTTTTGTGCTTTTGACAGTTAAGAGAATTTACAAATTTGTATATTTTTGTCTTTATTGAATTTCACTCTAACAGTCCAAATTGAGGTGGATTTTATATGTAGTGAGTATAAATATTAATATCTTTTAAATCTATTTTTAAATAATCTATAACACACAAAATGTCACACAGTGCAATTTTCCTTAGATTTTACTATGTTTTAGACACATGATACAATTGATCAGTAATTGGACTGGTGACAATCCTACTACTGGAACTATTGTGTTATGTTTATAAGCTTTTCGGAACTTAAACACAAAGTGAGATGTAATTTACATCAAGAGAAACAAGAGCATCAATGTACTCAAATTTCATTTCGCAGGTGAGTGAATAGCACACCACAGCTAGACAACAGGACTTGTAAACCAATAAAATAGGGTGTAGAATGTAGTTTCTGGGCCTAGTTTTGTGAAGGGAATGACTCTACATATAGACTTACTGCCATGTCAGAGAGAGTATTAATGAAATTTATAACTACACCATTTTCATTAAAATGACCATTTACTTACTTTTATCACTCTTCCAGAAATCGCCAGGTTAAGGTCAAAGGCACTAAGAGATTCTTGTTAAATCCAGTGAACACATGGGTTGGGGGGTGGGGGTAGGGTTGTTTAAGCTCTCGGTGACTAAAACGGCCATGAAAATTGCTGAATAATTTAAGTCAAATATTGGCCATCCTGTCTTGCGTGGCAGTGCGAGTGCCAGGAAGCGGCAGCAGCCATGTGCTGAGCTGGTGCAGTCAGTCTGCACTGTCTAATAAGCAATAATGTGTCCCTGGACTCACCATTCATCTGACCACAGCAGACTGCATGGTGGCAGACTATTGAATGAGACAGAGACCCCCTTCCCTTCCCCCCTTTTTGAGCTGGATTGCAGGAGAGTAAGAAAGAGACACTCTTGGGAAGTTCATTTATTAACCTTGGAGTGCTCGGCCCTTCTTTCTAAAGAAATCATAATAAACAAATATGTACATATCAGTAACATCATTTGAATTCTTAAATAGCACCCTGTGCAAAACTACAAAGGCCCTGAAATTAGATGCATGCAAATTCATTAGCGCATTCGCTTTTCTTGTCGATTTTAAGCTCCGTCAGCTATTTTGATGCCTCTGATGCCATTATAGTAAAGAAAATGGGATGACAAATAAAAAGCCCTTTGAGATCCAATTTGAAAAGAAAGACAAAAAGGTGAGGATGAATTTTACATATAAAAGGAAAAGGACGCAAATAGAAAATCAGAAATTTATTATGGTTTCCAAAACCTGTAGAATGACCTCCTGGGCTCCTATTTCAGATCGACCTGCTGCGAGATGAATTTTTTTAAGACATAAATTACATCTAATGATGACACCGTAAAAAAGAACAATAATGGAAAGCTATTCTGTATTTCATTATACTGTATTATTTGGTGCACCTGATACACGCGCCGCCTGTTTATGAGTCACCGTATTAGCACATGCTCAGCCGAAGCATTTGCTTTGACCTTGCCATTCTCATTGGGGCATGAAATTACGGTGGTGGCACCTCGATATTACAGCTATAAATACTGTAAACTGCATATCTGGGCTACGTTTTCTATTGTCTTTCAACATAAACCTGATCGGTATTTATTTAAAGGGAAACCCATTGCTCGTCATATTATTTACAGCTCTATTTTCTGGCCTCTTATTTTTTCAGGCTGTATTTTTATGCCTTTTTTTTCTTTTTACCCCCCTTTTCTTAAGGTGAAGAGGTGACACGGTCACTCATAAATGGTGGTTTTCCAGTTCTGGCACTTCTGTAAAGTATAGGTCAAGAACAAGCTCGGACAGCCAATTATAAAATTGCTTACTAAAATATTTTGGGTGCTAAAAGGTGAAAGCGGTTTTATTGGTCTGCACGGTCTGAATGATCAAGTTGCCCTTGAGTGAATATTACACACATTTTGAATATGAAATGTAAAAAAAAAAAAAAAAAGTGTCATGGGTCATAAATAGATAGAGGTCAGTAGGTTACAGAGAGTCAGAGAACGACTTTAACCAGTTTTGCACGCAGCTGTTCACACGACAAAATTCTGCATGACAAGACTGTGTCCCCCAAGACGTTGCTGCCCTAAATAATGACCGTTCTCATAGTGTATTCATTTATGTATTAAAAAAGGGGACTCTGGTCTCATTTCCTTGCTTTATTGCCCTCCGCTGATGACAAAGTGAGAGAGGACCAGGGCTAGGTGGCGCCATGGAGTAATTTATAACCACATCAATCCCTTCTCCTTCTCCACAGGCCTTGGTCATTGCCATTTTTGTCCAAGAGGTGAGTCGCATAACCTCACTTGCAAACACCTTCCTATTAATATCCCGAATGATGAACCATATCCTTTCCTTCATGGCATGAGCAGTATTATACCATGGGTGCTCTAGTGTCCCCTGTGACCCCTCGCCATAATGAAACGACTACAATGAAGAACACTAGAGAGGTCAGAGATCTAGTAGGCTTGCTAAAATGAAGCAGACTGAACCTGCTGTACCAGGTTCAAATGGACAACCTTCACAAGGAATCACCCTTCAAAGTTGAAGAACATCTCAGACTCGCAGGAGCAGAGCAGTTACATATTAACAAGAACATTTTAAAACTATACTTTTGAAAAATGCATGCTTTCTTTAAAATGAAAGCTCTCAAAGGTGACTTCAACAACTACCAGTAGCTGAAAATGTTAATTTTACATCCAAGGCCAGTTTAAGGATATTTCGCGTAGTGTAGATTGTGTAGAGACAGTAGAGATATTTATTTAAAACGTTTGGGATTGTGTGCATTTTACAGTACCTTTGTTATATTTTCGCACACCCTCACTTGAAGCATCCAGTAATTCCCAACCATTGGTTCTAGTAAAAATACTTCAGTGTCTCTCAGCATTTCTTTGCTGTATTATAAACCAGACCACAAAACGCCATGGCAAGTGAGAAGTGTGGTTTGAAATTTCATAAGAAAGGCAGCCATTACAGGCTTGAAGACAAAGAAAACATTTGTTCAATCTCAACTAATGCTGCTAATCTAATCAAACTTATTAAGCACATTTTAACTTAAACTGTAGGTTTGAAATGAGTTGCTAAGCTGATACCAAACATACTAAAGCATGCAAGACCAATTTCATTAACTTTAAGTGTAAAATAAGTTTGGGCTTTTTATCGCTTTACTGTGACACGTATGGTTGTGTGTGTTCTTTTTTCTTTGAAAAAGGCAAAATCAATCACGATTTTTGGTCAATACTGAGATATTTTTTATTTAACGTGTTTACTCATTGACTTCATGCTTTTACCATTGTGAACATTAAGAAGCTTGTTTTTAAAACAGACATTTTTTCAACTTGCAAGTCACAGCATTGTCTAGTGTGACCACAATCAGTGCCGATGGCACAGCTGGAAAGCAAACAGCTGCCCTCCAGTAAAGTCCAGGGATAACACAGGACCCAAACAGCACATCAATATAAAAAGGAACGTGGAACAGTAATCATTTTAGTCAAATGTCAAAATTGGAAATGACAAAAATTATTGTGTAGCCTTCGTACCATCTGCTATGTGAACCAGCAGTATGAGGATCATCTTTTCCAGTGTACATTAGTCTCTAGTCAGCTGCAGTAGTTTGCAGTTTCTGTCCTGAGAGTAAACACATTAAATGCACAAACCAAAGCCTAAGATTCAAGCTTCTTCTTACATATGAGACAGTATAACAGAAGTTCATTTGATTATCAATCATCTAAACTTATTACATTTATTCACATTCATGATTATTGCATAAAATCCTAAAAAAATATCACTAGCACATATTTCCACAGGCTAACTGAACGCATGCTAAGCCTTGCCTGGAACAGCTGAGAAAGAAAGAGCGACAGGAAATAAGAGAAGTGTCCTTCAGTGCAGATTAGAGCATTACACTGCATGTAAATAATATGTAGAGGAGAGATTATTGTGTAAAGATCCTGCAACATGTAATCAAAGTGCTGCCTATTTTCCCCTTCATCAGCTGCCCGCCTCTACGGCTGCCTGCTGGAGGAATCCAATTTAAATCCCACTCCACCAGGAGATGGTATTATTTTATTTTATGTGAGCTTTGACATTTCTAGCTGCTAATACAGAGCAAAACTGGAAAATATTTACATAAATATGACATTAAAGCATATTAGAAATTAAGATGGACATATCTTGGTTGTTTTGGCACTGTGATTGTGTTGAAGTGGGTTACAGAGGGTGCTCAGGAAGTCTGGAGTATTAAAGGGGGTGGGGGGGGGCTAGAGGTGTGGATGACATCATGGTGTGGAATATATTTAAAAGGTAAAGGAATGATTCACAGCATAGAGACGTTATTTTGTTTGCTTGAGGTATTTATAAAGTAACAGTGTTAGCACTTTAATGAAGAAAAACCTACAAAATCAAGAAGAAACACAATCTTTTGTCGCAGTTAATGTATAAAATGTGACTACAGGTTAAAATCAGTGCAGTCATATCCTCAAAATCAAACCACGCATCTCTTACACGCTGCTAAACCATAATGAAAGCACAAGATGCAGGCAAGCATGTAGCAAAACTTATGTACCATGCATAATTAAGAAAAATATGGTAGAAAGGACTTGCTCCATGGCTAATTCTATGTTTAGAGCTCATTACTATGCCCTTGGCTTAACCCTAACCCTAATAAATGGGTTTTAGATATAAACAGAGAAAATTAAAGGTCACCCTCATAACCATGAAGCTGTCATTTCTGCTACTGTATTTAAGGCATGTTTTAATATGAAATATGTCAATCAAAGAAAATTTCTCCTGTTAGTGAAAAACGACTTGTTGAAAAAGACTGAAGTAAGAGCGTGAGGAGGAGCTTGCTCGCTGAAATTGCTTCTGTAAACTCAGCAGGGCTCTGGGAAAAAAGGGGAAATTTTGTGCGAAATTTAATAAAGTAAAATTGGCTTACGATTACTCAGCACTTTGCCTCCAGATTAGTCTCCCTCCCTCCTACCCTTCAAATTGCACAGGTTGCTTTCAAAGTGATACAACATTGTGACATAATTACATTGTTCAAGGTGAGGGGCTGTAGAAATGGCCTTTTGCTGACACAAGACGATTTTCCACAACATGCAAATTTACAGACGACACACTTGTAAGCCAGCGCTATTTGGAGACGTAACTCTGTCCTTATTTAAAGCCAAAGGAGGCGAACTGCAGATCTGCAATCAAAATATGAGGTTATTGTGACACCATGACATCAGGCTGCTGCTGATTTACAAAACTCATCAGGAAGAAGTTGTGCAAATGAACACAACAACAATTTCACACTCATTCATATTGTCACAGCTGTTGAAACAGACTGAAAGGGTCAATTCGGTGTCTTCTGGCTTAACGTGACACAAGAATGGAACAGCATTGAGATAACACTGGTATAAATAACCTCTCGGTTCCAAGGACTGGTGATTAAAAGGCTAGTGACCTGGAAATGGTGCCCTCATTCAACAAGGGCCACACACACAAAAAAATACAACATCATCAGCTTAGAATAGCAATGTCATGTGGCCGAGTCTTCCAGCTTATAGATCTATTGAAGCTCAAGCATACCCTGGGGGCACATTGCTATGATAGTACTGAATTCACTGTTCCCCATTAGGGTCCACTGCTCACTAGAGGAGAGGTCACAATCAAAGGGAAAAAATTACAGCACTGTGGGCATTTAATACCACAAAAACAAATCTATTTACTGGCAAAAAATGGGAAGCACATTGCACATTATTGTTGCTGCTGTTTTCTCATTCCACCTCTTATTTGTCATGATCCATTTGGGGTAAAATGTGAAACTGATTTGCCAATTCTGATTCTGGAAATTCTAAAACGTAACAATAGGATATATATATAAAAAAACAGCTGGCAGATATAGACTTTGTCTTGTGTTACCACTTCTGGTTGTGCAGCTTTTAAGCTCAGTATGCACTGCCTTCTTTTGGCACAGCCAGAGCACAAATCTTTCTGCTTTTACCATTAATTAGTCTGGCAAGAGCACAAGAACTTAAGGCAGGAAATGAAAGTGAAAATATTTCATTAAAAAGTCCTGAACTGTGTTACAGCAAGAAAGTTGATGTTTCAAAAAGATTAATATCTACAGCCCTTTATGTGAGGATAGGTGTCTCCTGTAATGGGAATTCATAATGCTTAACCGCAAAATCATTTTATCCATATATTTTGGAAATACTACATTGACCAATGAATTTCCTGGTTCAATCAGAACTAGTATTTTAACATCACGCTGTTCACATTTTCACATCATGACCAAGATGATACCTAACAACTGATCAACAGTTCCTCGCCATTGTGAGGCTTCAAACATGATGTTTTCAGACAGAAGTGGCCACTGAGTTTAGAGTGTCACAGAGTTTCATCAGCAGGTTGCAACAGAGATCCAGAGAGACTGGAAGAGTCACAGATAAGTATAGAAGTGGACGCCCTTTGGCCATATCCCACACTGATAACCACTTCCTTTTGAACAGTGCCCTGTGGAACCAGATGATGATGATGCCAATCAACTCTAGGCACATTTAAGGGAGGTGAGAGAAACCCAAGTGTCAGGTCAGACCATTTGAAACTGTTTACATACAATTATGAATTTCCTTTTTGCACTGGATTCAGTTAAATAGCATATGCCATTACTTCTGCATGATTAGCACACAATTTAAATTTTTTTTAACATATTGGAAAATAAAAAAATATGAATTTTTGTTATTCTTGTTAATTTTTATACAT
>JBBIGC010000131.1:24844634-24856136 GCA_037576955.1 Lepidarchus adonis
TTATTTAAAAAACAACAACAAAAAAAAACTTTTTCATGAAGGGAAATTTAGCATTGGTATATAATACATAGAGCACAGTATTAATTTCGCTTTTTGTTTTTCAGTTATTCTTGAAATTACTGGAGCATCTAAAAGCATATTTAATATCATGTTTATGTCTCTTTTTCTAATTCATAGCAGACATTAATGAATATGGGTTTGAGACATGGGGTGACATACATCAAACATTTATTGATAAACACCTAAACAGATCAGAATTTAGAGTGAATGCATATGTATGCTCACAACACATTGGCCTTGCGGTCGATAAAATGTTCCAGTGCGTTCCAGAGCTTTAATATTTATGATAACAGCTAAATTAAGTAAAAGCCTTAAAATGCTGGGAGGTAGCATAATTGACAATTCCATTGAAAGTACAGGAGAGTTTGTCAATATTAATTTTCTGTATCCCAAAGAAGCGTCGCAACTAGTAGGTCATTTATCCCCCACAGCTGGGATCAAGCTCTCTGCAGCAAAAATCGACCCCTACCTGACCCCTTGGGGCATGCAACCATAGCATCGACCCTTCACCCTTAAAAGCAAATGACCTCAGCAGATGAGCATCTTAGCCCAGTGTCCAGCAGGCAGTCGTTTTAGTCACAAATCCAATGATGTACTCAGAAATGAGCAATATGTGGCTTGATTTATGAAAATGTGATACTACTCACCTTTTTTCTTTAAGAAAGCTTTTCTGATCGCCAAAGGACTCTGATGAACTTTTGGGTTCTGCAAGAACTTCACTGCGGTGGCAACCTGTAAAAACATAAAAAAAATTTAATGTTAATCAGTAAATCAGGAGGTTAAGCAAAGATGCTCAAATCTGCATCTATAATGGAAAAATGGCTGGTGGACTGGGCAGAGACTACACAATTCTCTGAAGGTGCCACTTCACCTCAATTTCAATCTGTCAAGTGATCCACAGCAAAGTCTTAAAAAAGACCCCATCATAAACACATTAGGAACTTACCAGAAAATTGGAATAAATCTTGCATGGACAATTACTGTGCATGTCTCCCAGTCTATGGTATATCATCAGCCAATGGCAAGAACTTTAGAGAAACTACCCCTTCACTGTAGAGGCTAGACCATCAAACCACTTTAGAGATAAATCTGGGAAATGAGTGAATCAGCAGTATAAAATTATCCCATAAAGGTTTGCTGAATAAATGGGGTATGGAGTTTAATTTGCCATTATCCTCTTTAAGACAAACTCCAAGCCTTAAGTGTGCAGGGACTGAAAATCTATACTTAATGCTGAAGTGCCCATCTGGATCTAATAACTGCAGAATACCTGGCTGAAAACTTCAGCAATTCTTTAAGAAGAAAATGCATTATGATCAAATAACCAGAGCTGCATGTTGTAATGATTGTGTGTTAATGCACTAGAAAATTAAATATCATCAGGACACGTGTAGTTGTAAGTGCAGAGGGGTGTTGATCGATTCCATCATGTTTTCCACCGAGATGCCCCTTAATTTGCCACTTTAGCAAGCTTTCCGCAAGAATTAAAAAAAGGCCTCCTTCCTTAACCACCATTACAACATGAATTTGAAGTGGGGTCTCTGAAGTGGAGCTTTTAAAGAACAGATAAACATGAAATAACATCTGGAGATAGGTGGAAACGCACACTCAAGGCTAGAGCTGAGCCGTCTCGTTATCGCACCTGCGGTCCCTGTGATTCAATTGTAAAAGTCATCCCTCTAATAGGTTGAAAGGTTTTGATTACTGTTCTTTTTCTTTAAGCAGTAAAAGATAAAAAGTGATTGAGCACGCTGTCCGCTGTAATTCATTTTAGATAATGCATTGCATATACTTAAGACCCAGCCAATTCAGAAGAATTGCATTTTGAAAATAGTGTGTTCGCATTACTCGTCAAAGACAAATCAAGACAGAGTGAAACGGGGACACCGTTTTCCTATCAAACATCATCATATTGATTTCAGCTTGCATTTACAGTATAGTGTGCTTCTGCTGGTGGGGGCGGGATCGGGCAGGAGCTGGCCACAAACAAAAAATGAAAACAGGGCTCAATGTTGACCAAAAAAAATGCTAATATTTCCTGAACAAAAATAAAATTGCAATTTCTAACACAATAACTACATTCCTCAAGTCACACAATCACATGGGTGGGTACCTAATCCTGTGTTATTTGAAGTACCCTGTACAGTGCAGAAGGTTTGCACAAAAAAGTGTGGTCATTCCTGTATCTCTGTGAGCTGAAGCCACACTCAACTCACTCACCCGAAACTTTCACAGTGACAGGCAGATTACAGCGTGTGTGTGGTGAAAACCCCAACGGAAGTTTGAGGAGCACATTTACAGTAAAAACACAAGAATATGTTAGATCTGCTTTGAAGAGCTTTCAAATGTGAAATGATTCAGTGAGAGAAATGCCACAGAGCAGAGTAGAAATGTTGGATTGTGTGAGTTTTTGGGTGGTGTCCCGGACAAGATGACCCATGGTGCTGGGTTCTCTCAGTAGTCTCTCTCAGAATTAAAACTACTGAATAACATTGGAGGAAGTCCAGGAATTCATATGTATTTCTCATTATCACCGTAACACACACAATAATTCTAATAACACACAAAGAAGTTCCACATACACACACACTATGACGCTCCACATTAAAACGCAGCATTTTGTGTGTATGTGGAATACACTGCATTGTTGACGTATGCGGAATATTTTGACATCATGTACATGTGTGGAATATATCAAACCATGTGCATATGTGGAATAAATAATACACTGTGCGTTATTGAAATGACGTAAAGGGAAAATCACAGAAATCTCATGTCGAAAAAACAACTCATGAGTAAAAAACTGTCAAAAACACATGAGGTCCACTCATTATGTTTGGATTAATTCACCAAAATGGGTCACAAAACAGTTTTTGCTATTGTATTGATCAGGGGGTCCAACTTATGACATACTCGACTTATGAAAATTTTTGGCTATGACACTGCCCCAAACCCCATATTTTATTTTTTTCGGTCTAAAAAAAGAAAGTGAAAGTAACTTAAAAATAAATGCAATACAGAGTCTCTGGTAAACTGACTGTATAAAACACAGTAGACATGTATGTAAGGGGTTTTGACTTATGTCAAAATTTTATATACAAAGTTTGTCGTAGGTCGAGGACCCCCTGTAAATCAAAGACATTTGTTCTGATTGGTTGTCCAGTATTAATTCAAAATGCAGTCAGGCCTGAAACACTGGTTGTAACTTCATGGTTGGCTGAGGCTAAACTGCTGCAGGCAGAACAAGCAAAAATATGTAAATGTGTTATTTTTGGGGGGACGTTGCAAAAACAGTGATATTTATATATATTTGTCTAATCATACTTCCAACCTATGTATATACACATTCACTGGCCACTTTTCTTACTATTAGGTACACGTGTTTAATTACTTGTTAACACAAATAGTTAATCAGCCAATCACGACAGCAACCCAATGCATTTTGGAATGTAGACGTCAAGTAGAAGTCAAGTTGCTGGAGTTCAAACCAAGCATTGGAATGCGGAAGAAAAGGGATTTAAGTGATTTTAAACTTGACATGGTTGTTGGTGTATTTCAGAAACTGCTGATCTACTGGGATTTTACACACAACCATTTCCAGGGTTTACAGAGAATGGTCAGGATAAAAAAGGAAAAAAAAAAATATTCAGTGAGTTGCAGATGTGGGGACAAATATGCCTTGTAGATGTCAGAGGACAGAGGAGAAGGATCAGACTAGTTTGAGATGGTAGAAAAACAACAGTTTATCAAATACCATCTCTGAACATACACGTCAAACCTTGAACCAGAAACAATTTGTAGCAGTACAGAAATTAGACAGTACAACACTGGAAAAAACGTTGACTGGTCTGATGAGTCTCAATTTCAGCTGCGACATTCAGATGGCAGAGACAGAATTTGGCAAAAATGAAATGAAAGCATGGACCCATGTGTCAACAGTTCAGGATGGTTGTGGTGGTTTAATGGTGTGGAGAAATATATCCATGGCACAATCATTTTATAAACACAGCGTAGGCTTCTTCCAGCAGGATGTCATCACATCTCAAAATGGATTCTTGAACATGACAATGTACTCCAACGGCCTCCAGTCACCAAATCTCAATCCAATAGGGCACATATTGAATGTGGTGGAAGGAGATATTTGCATCTTGGATGTGCAAGTGAAAAATATGCAGCAACTGTGTGATGAGATCATGTTAATATGGTCCAAAATCTGCAAAGGGATGTTTCAAACACTTTGTTGAATCTGTTTCATGAAGAACTAAGGCAGTTCTGAAGGCAAAAGGGGGGTCCAACCGAGTACTAGCAAGATGTACCAAATAAAGTGGCAAATTGGTGTATGCACTCTCAGCAGTACAATATGTACAGAGGTTGCTGATTTAAGTAGTACTGAAACATTTAAAATGTTGTCTCACAGTATTATGCCCTGAATGTGTAGTGTCCTATTCATGGCCTATGAGAAACGAGCAATAAACTAAATGAGTGGATTTGACCAAAAGTTTAAATTTGTTTCAACGATTCTGTAATTTGCTTATTAAGGTCATTTCTCTCAAGCCACTCTGTCGGCACTGCCTGTGTGAACACGAGTCTCTGCTTACACTGGATCGGCCTTCTCTTGACATCTGAAAAGCATGGAATTGAACAGCTGCACTACCGCACTACAACTTTAGTTTGTGTGTGTAAAACATTAATTTTTTGTTTACAGATCAGTAGTCGCACTATGTTTATTGACTTTTGAATGTCACGGTGTGGATTTCTGCAAAAGAACAATGATATGGTGAAGAAATATTTTTTCATTTGGATGTTTATCTGGGGGTGGGGGAGGGTGCCATAGGTATCAAAAAGGTACTGAGAATAAGTATTGTAATAACACAATCCTATAACAAATCTACCCACAATACCACAGTGTGATGTCATGTTATTAGCTGTGTGTTCTTTCTGTAGGGTGATAGTGTTTGAGTAGAATTGATAGTAGTGAAAGCCCACACAATTTCAGAGACATTAATTGGAGATGTACGTGGACAAATTGGTAAAAAAAAAAAAAACTGCACTGGTTCTATTATTGATTTATAGCTTCATTATTTAATAACTGTTATTTATAACTTTAGTTTAAAATAAAGAGTTTGTTATATAAAACTTTAGTTTAAAATAAAGTTTGCTATATCATATTTTCAATTAAAATTAAAGCCTTTACCATGTTAAACTTTGGCCAAATAAAATATATTTCTGTAATTTTATGCAACATGGTGCCGAATGCATCATTCATCCAGTGCTTTCAAGCGAATTTCAAGGTATCAAGATATATATTGTGCATTGTGATGTAGCCTAAAAATATCACATTATTTTTATGCCATATCGCCCAGCATTAATTGATAGCATGATAACAGTTTAGATTACTATCTTCAGTTATGAAAAGTTCATTAAAAAGCTTTGCAAGGAAAGGGAAAACTGGTGCTGTGTCATCTCAACATAGTCTTTTAGAAACTATTAAAATATGACATTTCTAGCATCTATAAGCAGCGTTTAGCTTTTCTGAAGTCTGAGACACTTGCAAACACTTTCTTAAAAGATGAAATATAAATCATATAATTATAACAAATGAGGCAGTTGTCCATTTTTTTCTGTGTTGCATCTGATCTACAGGGAGAAGAAAAGTGCTTTTCTTTGCAGATGACATAGCTGCTTTATGCAAGTTCCACTCAGACATCTCAATCAATTATAACCACATTGCACAGATTTTAGTCTTGTCTAGTTATTGACTTCTAGATCACCCCCCTGTAGTGTAAGGTAGGAGCACACAATTGTGCTTTTAAGGGGGAGAGCTGTATCACCATTAAGTCAGTACATGGCACATTTGGTTTGGCAGGCCAAATATTAACCTAAATTAAAAAGGTGGCTGCATGTTGCTTTGCTGAATACCAGTAAATACTCTTTGTTAATAACCATTATTTTCTAGTGTTTCTTGTAATGCTAAAATTGCTAATGCACTGGAAGTGCTCCCTGTTCTAACCAATAATCTTTACAAATGAGATAAATGATCAAGTGTCAGGCTCAAACTTAAAAAGTGGCGAAAACTCAATCACACAGGCCAAGCAGCATTAAGCGCTAAGCCTGGAGACACTGCTGCCACGATGAACCTGATGACTGGACCTCACAAATCATACAGCGGCCTTATTGAGTTTGGATTGGACAAGGTTTTAATAGAGCACTTTCCTTCACACTTACCTTAAATTTGGAGGAAGAAGAGCTATCCCTTATCATAATGACATCGAATCTGTAATGGGCTCTCCTATTTTTTATAGGGATATTCTGCTGCTTTTACAAATAAATATATGTAATATGTAATATATATGTAATATAAATAATACTGCTACCCAGATTTCAGACAAATATATAAATACATTTAATAAAAATACACAGATTTCAGATGATTATCAGTTATATAAGCATATACAGATCCAAGACTAGCTTTCCTTTAAACCGGAAAAAATAAATTTCCTCTCTTGCAATTACCTATTAAGGAACATACTAAACAATATCATATTGAAACACCTGGGATATAAACCTGTTATTCTTTTTCACACAATTATATGGCTTTGAAGGGTATGTACGTGACATCACAGCAGGTGGAGTACAAAGC
Source organism: Lepidarchus adonis (assembly GCA_037576955.1). Lineage (NCBI taxonomy): Eukaryota > Metazoa > Chordata > Actinopteri > Characiformes > Lepidarchidae > Lepidarchus > Lepidarchus adonis. The sequence goes on from JBBIGC010000131.1 coordinate 24,851,335, forward strand.
AGGTCCCACTTATGAGAAGAAACAATACCTATTATGGATTGGCAGATTTTGCATTCAGTTCAAATGTCATAAGAACACTAAAATGGGAAAGAGCTGTTGAGCTGCTGGCCATACAAATGTATAAAACAAACAAATAATGTATCTTAAAAAAATGTGATTATCTATTTATTTAATTAATTTAAAATAAATAAAAGGGTATGCTCACACAGTGGTTGCATTTATCATACAAAAGAAATTTTTAAACAATCTAACAGCTTTTTGAATTGACATGGATTTATATGAAACTGTGGCCTTTTCTGAAGAACAAATGAAGAATTCTAAGGTTTCCTGACACCACACTAGTGCACTACTTAATCACTTAACTTCTATGCTAATATTATACTATGCTATTAACAAAAATGTCAGACACATATAATTGAACACTTTTCTGCCATAGTGATGCCATAAAAAACAAACTCGCAGCATTCACCTAAAAGTCCTTTTGACTGCATGCAAAAATAAAAAATGACCAAAATGTCATTTTGTGTTTGAAGATAAGATCCTTTAGTCACTTTGGACTAGATTTTGCCCTTTTAGAACTGAAAACACTAAAGAAACTAGGTAAGTAAGACAAGGTTCATTACTGTTTTCATAGCAATACAGAGATGAAAAAAGTTAATGCACATATATGGCTTTTAGCAAACTCACAACAGCCTAAAATGTCAGGAAACCTTAGAATTCTTCATATGTTCTTTTTCCAACAACACACTACTGCACTACTTTATTACTTAATGTCTAAGCTAATACTAAACTATGCCAATAACAAAAATAGCACACACTAACACATAATTTAACACTTTTTTGTTATAGCGATGCCATAAAAGAGCAAACTCACAGCATTCACCCAAAAGTCCTGTTGACTGGTTTAGTATTCAAACCGAACCTCAGCAAGCAAAAATGAAAAATGTCCAAAATGTGGAGCTAGTGTGTGAAAAGGAATAAAAGTTGTAAAAATTGAAGTGTTTGTTTGAAGATAAGATCCTTTAGTCACTTTGGACCAGATTTTGCCCTTTAAAAAACATTTTAGAACTGGAAACACTAAATGAAACTGGGTAAGTAAGATGAGGTTCATTGCTGTTTTCATAGCAATATGGAAATGAAAAAAGTTAATTCACATAACACGGCTTTAAGCCAACCCACAACAGCCTAAAATGATATTGGGAAAAAAATGTTTTGGGCACAAGCAGCTTCGTGAAAACGAAATAACTGAGTGAGCCTCTATGCTTTCATTGAATTACTTCCCCTCTCTCTGGTGGTAGCTTTCAAGATTCACTGTTTGAATGTACAAACTGAAAAATACATTCTAAACCATAAAAGAGTTGTTTTGCTTAGAAATGCTGCCATCTAACTACCACACATGAAAAGGAAAGATTTCTGTAGAAGTTTGCACTGGGGTTTCCAGAGCCAAGTTTTCATTTCAGTTTTAAGAAAAACAAAAGAAAACATTTATATCAGGGCAAACCAGCTAGAGAGACCTGGTTCGGATGGGAACTTTAAGGGAACAAACATGAAGAGCAGTGAATATACATTTAAAAAATATTGTGATAATAAAAAATACAGTACAGGGAAATTGGTGAGTACAAGTATCTGAATTCATATGACCGGGGAATTATGCCGATAGCTAAGCGAGTCAGAGCATCTCCATTATCTTTTAGAGGGTTTCAGGTGCTGGTTAGCTAACAAAAGTGGTCCAAGTTTGGACAACAGGTGAACCTGCACCACAGGCAGAGCTGTTTTGGTTGTATGATCGAGGCCTATGGCCAACACAATATAAAACATGTGGCTTTAACATTATGCCTAATTGGTGGGACATTGTACTGTGATTCCTTTTCATCCATCAGGTAATCCTGAGCCCTCTGCATTAAAACTTCTTCTACTTTTTGCTTTTAAATGTGTGTAAATTATGCAGAAAATGTTTCCACTCAAGCAGATGACAACAGCAAAACAGTGCTTGCAGACTGTACTTTACAGTATTATTCCTTGTGTCATTGTATTAAACACTCGATCCAAAAAGCCTCCACACAGGGCATTTGAAAGATGCCGCTGCCTCATCAAAGTTACCACATTGGGGTTGAAAGAATATTTGGTTTTTCCTTCTCCATCTTGTGTTTGCACATAGAGCACTGATCGAAGTATCCGTGGATCTGAATGCACAACATGCAGAATGCATGAACATTCTGGAAACCATAGGAAACTAATGGGCCTATCGTAATGTGTGTATTAAATCGAGCCATCGCTAAAATAGTGTATAGTGCATCCTTAGTATCCTGTGAACCCTCCACCCCCTGCAGCTCCACCCAGGCTGTTGGGCTGTTGACAGTAATTAGTTCAGTTTTAGACAGGACAGCAGAGCGGCCAGCAGAGCCGGGGTCATCAGCGGAGCTAAAAGGAAATGATAAGAGAAGCTAAAAGGAAATCATTATCAAGTCTTGGGATCCAGTCTCAGTGTGAATCAATTCATTTCACATTTGCTTCGTACATCTGTGCAGAAGCAGCACTGATACAATAAAAGGCTAATAGAGACAGGTGCAATTGTGTTAGGATGGTCTCAGATTCCTCCAAAACAGTGGTTAAAAGACAGAGAGAGAGAGGGGAGAGAGACAACACTGCAGAAAGGAGGAGAGGATAGCTTACTTTCAATATTAATTAACTGATCTCATGGATAACGGAGAAGCAGCCTAGAACGCTCTCAGTCTTTCAAAAATCCCTAAAAACAGAAAGGGATTTTGATGTAATTACACATTCCTTCTATCTCCTAATTGGCAGATGTACTAAATGGTGTTTTTAATCATTTAAAAGAACATCTCTAAATGTCCTTCTAATTATGACATCTTTTCCCATTCAAATGACCTTTAGCAGGCATGGAGGCCCTCATGGGAACAGTGAAGAGAAATGACACCTGGCTGAGTGGCTGTGAGTGTCTGTGTGTGTGTGTTTGTGTGTGTGTGTGTGCGCACATGGGGATGAATAAGTGTAAGACTATAGCATGGCTTGGTACATTATAATATTGAGTCAGTATCAGCACAAAGTCCTAATAAAATCATGTAACTTGTCCAAAAGGCCATTTACACTCAATGTGATGCTACACTAGACGTGAACGCTCATTTTTAAGCTTTAAACACTATACTTACTACACTGTACTACAACTACTCCCCTAACCCCCACACCCTCCCTCTCACACCAAATTTCAGAAGGTCACTTTCAGGATGTAGATATAAAAAGAAAAAAAAATCCACTGCTGATGATTATGTAGGTCGAGCATTTTTTCCGTTTACTGGGTGTGTATTGAGCTTGTAAGCTTCAGCAGATGAGAACGTGGATATTCAAATCACGTCTGTGGCCCTTTTGTATTGAACGCACCAAACTTCTGCAACTAAAGGTCAGCGTGAACATTTCTACGAACAAAAAGCACAGTGGAAAAGTTCATTGATGTGTGCTTTGCAATGGTTTAAAAATAACACGGCCCTGCTTATGTGACAATTTGAGCCCTTCAGGCGAGGCTTGAAAACATCAGCAGTGCATTGTGCAATTCAACTTGGTGTGTGCAGTGTATTTGAGAGAGAAAAAGAAAGACAAAGAGAGTAAGAAAAACTCAGAACTCTTACTCACCCAGTACCCAATTTTGACCGGTCAAACAAGTAAGAGTCCGAACAAATTAAACAATATCGTCCACACTTTACCATTTCTTTATAAAGCCAATAAAAAACAGACTTTTAAATGAAAATAAACACTTTTCATAAATGTACCACTCACTTCAGAGCCCTTAAATAGCCTTTTTGAGTTCCCAAGCTCACCAGTGCACTCTTTTTTTCTCAGAATGTACCAAACTGTTGATTTGGCCACTCCTAACATTTCTGCTATCGTTTTGATGGATTTTTTCTTTTTTTTTTGCCTCAGGATGGTCGGTTTCACCTCCTTTAAGAGCTCCTTTGACCACATGTGTGTTCACAGCAACAGCATTCAAAAATGCAAGCGCCACACCTGGAATCAACTCCAGACTTTTAAACTGCTTAACTGATGACAGGTTAACGAGGGAAGAGCCCATGCAGCCTTGGATTTTTTTTTTGCAGCTTTGAGTCAATTGTACAATTACTTTTGGTCCCGTGAAAAAGAGGTGATTACGTATTAAAAAGCTGTAATTCCTAAACCCTTGCTCCAAATTGGATTTGAATACTCACAAATTACAGCTGAGATTCTTGTGTCACTGTCCAAATATTTTTGGGCCCAACTGTGTGTGTGTGTGTGTATGTGTTTATATATATATATATATTTTTTTTTATGTCTGAACATAAGTGTAATATTTGCTGTGTCAAGTTTTACAGTTCAGTTACACTCATTCATCACCAAGGACAATTTGAAACGCTTACCTTGTATTATTTGCTCCTGAATGAAATGATTGGTAAAAGTACTAAGTTGAAAAAAGATCTTACTGTTTTGTTTGGGTGATTAAAGCAAATGTTCTCAAAATATATCACAATGATCATGTGTTCTGAAACAATGATTAAGTGGAATGAAAATATGTGCAAATACAATGAAATCATGACATCAGATTTGAAAGAATGACTAGTGGTGTTTTGTACTAAGAGATTTGAAATGTGATCAAATGTGAGTTTTGTACTAAGAGATTTGAAAATGCACACTTTAGTTATGAAAATAGTACCAAACCAATTTAAAAAAACTGTAATAGAAATGTCATGATTACACTTGAGCATATCCAGTATCATCTCGTATGTATGTCCTGAATCAAAATATTCTCGAATAGC
>JBBIGC010000131.1:24886506-24906422 GCA_037576955.1 Lepidarchus adonis
GAGACACAGTATTCTGATCCAGGTTAAACATGCTCGAGACACAGTATTCTGATCCAGGTTAAATGTGCTCGAGACACAGTATTCTGATCCAGGTTAAATGTGCTCGAGACACAGTATTCTGATCCAGGTTAAACATGCTCGAGACACAGTATTCTGATCCAGGTTAAACATACTCTAGACACAGTATTCTGATCCAGGTTAAACATGCTCGAGACACAGTATTCTGATCCAGGTTAAACGTGTTTTAACCACAGTTTTCTGATCAGGGTTATATGTACATGCAGTCTACACTTTGGTGCAAATGGTGTAAAAAATCAAAAGCCTAATGCAAAACCTTTTGAAGAGCTGAGAAAGGCTCCATTCATTACAGTTATGACAGACAGCTGGACCCTAGAGCAACAGAGGTAACAGTTGAAAACATTTAAAAGAACAAACATAATTAAAAAAAAGAAAAGCTAAATCTGAACTGAAATTTTGACTCTGGATGCATGTGCACTACACACCTAGTTATTGCGTATTCACTTAGTAACCTAACGGAGCGTAAAAACTCACCCCCTCAGTCAAACTGAGTGGCAAAACCAAAACATCACCAGAAAAGATCAGAACCAAAAGATCACTGTCCATCTCACACCACCTGTGGTCCATAGCAAACACTGTGAAGTTTGTGTCGTTTGTGTTATGTGATGTTATGTCTACTGTCAAAGTTCCGTGGTGTTTGTCCTGTATTGTTTAAACTGTGTTACACTGTTATATGTTGCATCACAGGTAAAAAAGAAACACTATTCCAGCCACTCGGACTGAGTGGCAAAACATTGCATCACTTTCAGTACAAGTAACACTGATTTATTTGAACCTGGAAGTCGCTATGGACAAAAGCTTCAGCCAAATGAATAAATGTAAATGTAAATTTAAAGGCAGTTGGACTCTATAGGGATCCTTACCATTTGCCATGGACACTGACGCGTGGCCAGGAATCAGCTTTCCTGACATTGATTTGCACCAAGCAAAGCCTCAAAGAATACGAACAATAAGTGCCAATCAGACTATCATTTATTACCAGTTTCATACTTTCTCCTAGCGTATAAACACAGTTGTTTCTGCAAATTGCTGAGATCATTTACCTTCTCTTTACTTTAGGCCGTGTGCAAAATGATCGATTTTAATGTATTTATACCTTCAGTTGCACAATAGTTCTTTCCCATGTGTGTGTTCACAGCATTCAAAGCACTAAGTAATACACTCAATGAGTGTAATCACAGTGATCTCTGCTTATTGTGGCTAAAGATGCATTGGATCAGTTTTGTAGGGAGCAGGGAAATCCATTAAATGTGCAGGATTGGGAAACACCGTTCTACACCAAGCGGCCAAGGTTCAAGGAGAAATGACAGGCAGAGTATTTATGGTGATAGATGCCAGTTTAACATAAGCATATATACTGTCCCTAACTGAGAAAGCTGTCAGATAGAGACCACACTCACTACTTTATGAGACAGCTGTTGCTGCTATTACTACTAGCATAAGATGGACTCAGATAAGCTTTAAAAGGTAAAGAAAAGCGACTGAGAGACTTTTGATTCTGCAAACACGTGCTGCAGCCGTGTATTTCACAGGTCAGGGTTCATCCTGAATGTAATTATTAGCTTGTTAGCTCACTGCTGGAGCTGTTAACATTGCACTAGCCATAGCTAGTTAGCACGTTAGCTTGTTATGCTGCACAGTTGATATAAAACTGCAGGTGTTGTCTTTACCTTACGAACCAAAATACCTCAAAATAGTCAAGTTCAAGTTTAAACGTCACTTGTTTAAAACGTAGGCCTTGGGTGGCCTGTATCTGACATGCTACACAGGCTAATGAGCTAAAACTTTCCCTCCACAGAGAAAGGCCCGCAGAGATCAAATGTTACCGCAAATTCGCAGCATGTCATGCTAAATGTACTGTGGAAGTTCACTGCATGTGTCTAAACTACCTGGATCTGCTGCTCGGACTGCTCCGAGGACGCCATCGTCTTCAGACTGCAGTTACACTTAAAGTTGGGGATACAGATCTGGTATCTATTGCTTGAGCCTGGAAAAGGCCAAATAGTCGAGCCAGAACTATTCCCTACTCACTATGTAGTGCACTATACAGGTAGTAGTGAGTGATTACGGACACAGCATCGAGCGCGTGGATAGGAAAATGTTTTATATTGGGAAAATGTTTTATTTTATTTTTGTTTTTATTTTAAGGTCCCCAAGAAGAATGATAAATGCTATTTTGTAAAAAAAAAAAATGTTAATACTCTTAGCTAAATGTTTTATACATAAATGTAAGTTTACTAATAAGACTAATAATAATATTTTTGCCATTTTCTTAAGGATGTGGAATCATAAATGCAATCAATATCAGGCTCCACCATAAAAGCCTCTCAAAACAATATTTATATGTGAATTCTTGCGTGTATTTGCGTTTAACATTAAATGATAAAGTTACGAACTCACCAAATGAAATAAATAAATAGGTTTTTAAATCCTTACAATTGGATTGAAATGGGAAGAGTTGGAAGAACCTACTTAACTTACCGCATTCCAGAAGTGTAGCAAAAAAGGAAACCCTAAAATTTATTGCAAAGAATTTATCTTGACTGTAGACAGACTATTCCTCCATTTATCTTGTAAAATATTAAAAATGGAAATATTAAAAATGATTATATTTCAATTATTAATAATAAAATAAATTACAAATTCATTCCATTTTCCTACAGTAAACAGATGTTAGTCAGAAGGACTGAGTGCTGATTGATTAACTATTCAGCTATTTCAAACTATTTTTCAAATCTGTTAAAAACAGAGAAATAATAGCAATGCAGATATTTATTTATATTTGTTGCTATTTGCTTTCCTCCTCTGTTTAGTGTCTGCGTATTCACTAATAATTATACTTTTATATCACCCCCACATTCTAATGTTTTATATGCATGGAGTTTGTTCTAGTTGTCGTATGTTCTTTAGCATACGCATTAAAACATTTTGGCTCTGTAGCGCCTAACAGACCCGGAAGACCCCCCACTACAAACAAATAGCCCTGTTTTTTTTGTTTTTTTGGAACAACTTTTATTCAGCAAACGTACAAACAGAAACGAGGTACATAATGAGTAGAATAAAGACATAAAAGTACAGATTGAACAACAATTGTTTAAACATGCCATTAGAAAATAAATCCCCCCCCAAGAAATAAAAAAATTGACAAATAATAATAAAATAATATGTTTATACATATATAGGTAAATACAAACATATATTAGACAAAGTAAAATTAAAAATATTAACAGGGGCATGAAAGATTTTTAAATAATTTATGGGCTTCAACACTTTTAATCTTTTTCAGGGACAAATAGCCCTGTTACCAATTGCCTATACTGAATTGGATTAGTGCACTTCGAGAGAACAGACTGTACACTACATAGTGTACAAGTCCACAGACCGACAATCATGACGCGCCCGGGTATTTGTGTCCCTAGTGCGGAAGTGTATGTGTACATTCGTTTCAAAACAAACGTTGTGTATTAAATTGCTCTCTCGTGTTGCACTAGAAACTCAGTTTGGAACTCCGATTTATACAAGTAAGATGAGATTTTGACTCGTGTGAAACTGATACAGGCATGGCAGAGAAACCTTGCAAAGTGTGTAATGTCACGCGCCAGAAGTGTTACGGGTTGGCGGCAACTTCTGTGGCTCAGGTCAAAATAAAGGGTGAGGAAAAATAATTCATCTTTATTTTATCAAAATACTCTTTATTTAAGCGTATTTAGTATTTTGTTGTGTAATTATATTCAATCGTTGATATGTATACAAAAAGTGCTTTAATGTAAAAGTATGTAATCACATCCACAGCAGTAATGAAGTGAAACAGTTCCTGAACTTTACTGTAGAGTCGGCTTTACGTTCAGGAGCCATAATGAAGTTTCCAAACAAGCAACACAAACGAAAGAGCGCAAATGGGACAACACCATCTCCCTCGTATAGCGGCGTGTGATACCGAGTGTATTCGTCCGCTCCGCTCACCAACTAGTTCCTCTGTGAACTTTGTTTTTATGTTGCAAACGGCGCGTTATAAAAAGACAGCCAGTGACATAAACACAAATCACCGTATGTCGAGTGTGATGTAACATGAGGACCCTGTACTACGTATTATCTATCCATTTCCATCAGTTTGAACCTGTGCTACATGGGGGTTTATGATTAGCTATGCACTATCATGCCAGAAATATATTGGTATCAGCAGATAGTTGCTGGGGAAAATATAATCATCAGGCATATATATATACTGTATATACTGATATTTAAATATGATCTATAATACTGTGTTTATGAATGTGCAGAATGTTCAGGTGAAAGTGTAAGACTGTGTGGCATATTAACCCATTAGTGTCACCCATGAACATACCCCTGAAGTATTGGGCTTTAAAAGTCTGTGCCCTGGGGGCAGCTAGGTGGTTAAGTTTCACTTCAGCAGTGGATGTGGGAGGGGGAAAGCACTGTTTACTCGCTCTCCCTTTCCACATTTCGTTTTTTATATACTTTCTTTTCCTCTTCTTATTTTTCTGTTTCCTCTTTTCAGTGTTGTATATACCGTATATCTTCCAATAGTAGCCCCAGCGTTTATTCAAAAAATTATTTGGACGGCCCAGCATTTAATAGAGACTGGCTTTTGTTGGAGACGGGCTATTATTCTCCTCACAGACGGAATGGTGATGGTATTTACGGCCACAAAATGTCATGCAGCTTCTTCTTATTTATTTTGACAGAAGATAAAACATCACAACTAAAATCATCCCTCTGTCTGTTCGGTGGTGATACTTGCCTGTGATTGGCTGTTATTGTGGGAGTGGTTTAGCACAGAATGCAGCGATAAGTTTAAACTGAGCCGCTTAATATCCATCAATAAACTGGCGGATATTGCGACAAAAATTTGCTATTTATCGCAACATTTCTTCTGGAAATGGGCGTCAATAAGAGACAAGCTAATTTTAGAAGATATACGGTATTTGTGTTATTTTTGTAGACTATTCTATGCATTGATTTATTTTTCACTGTCCCCGGTGTAGGAAGTGAATTGTTGGGGTTCATTCCTGGAGCCTCAGTGGCAGTGGTGCTTGAAGACGATGGCACTATTGTGGAAGATGAAGCCTACTTTTTGTGTCTGCCACCAAATACCAAATTCATGTTGTTGTGTAACAATGAGGTGTGGACTCCAGACAAAAAATGTAAGTGCAACGAAGAAGGCAAACATTTTAGGCAGTTGTACAGTGAGTGTCTTTCTGCAGCAAAAACACAAGTTATTCTTAGAATAAAAGCAAATAAACAAAGAAAAAATTTCCATTGTATGAATGTGTGAAACTTTCTCAGCAGCAGCTCTTCATTTAACCACTGGTTGAGCCCAAACCAGGGATTTCCACAAAGGGAACCATTCACTGTATTTATTTGTATTAATGCTAGTATTAGAATATAAAAAAAGAAAAGAAACACTTAAGAGTCTAAACAACTCTTAAATACACGTTTCTCAGGAGCCTAAGACTTATATCCTGTATGTTGTTCTCCATAGTTGATGGAGGCACAGCGTGGCTAAGGGCAGAGTCTGTTGATGTGGTGATGGACGCAGTCGACAGTGGACTGGACGCCTGGTACAGTCTAGCTAACCAGCTCAAACAAGACCTGGCCAGCATCATTCTAATGTCTGAGGAAGACCTGCAGGTCAGTTAAAGCCCTCTGTCCATACCCCAAGTGGCATAGTCCTTCCTGTGGATCTTCATACCCCACTGATAACTGCTGTTTATCTGTTCTGTGCTCTTATATGTTACATGTACAGTAATAACGCACAGTGTTAATACTGGACATAGTCTGTCATGACAGCATGTAACACGTCGTTAGATGATGTGGTTATGTCAGTGTAATGCAGCTGAATGCTCATACTGTACCGCCCCTGCAACAGACTCTGGTGGATGTACCTTGTGCAGATTTAGCCTCAGCACTGGGCTTCCCTCAGCAGAAGGCCCTGGATTTACAAGAAACCTTACAGCGAGTGCTGGACCGGCGGGAAGAGGAGCGGCAGTCCAAAGAGCTACTGCAGCTCTATCTGAAAGTTGTGGAGAAAGAGCGCAGGCAGGAACTGCAGCAAGAAGGTAAGAGCCTTAGTATCATTTTATTTTAATGCTTTCTTTTCCTTTAACTGACATTTGCCTAAATATGCAGCCCCCTTCACAATTATTATTAAGCTTATAATAATTTCCCCCCCGAAGAGTATGAGGGAAAAAAAACACAAAAAAGAGAAAAAGCCAAACTTTAATTGAAGTACATGTATTAATTGGGGAAGAAATACATTTAGAATTTTTTTTGTCACCCCTGCTGTTAATATTTCATACAATCTCCTTTCGCCAACAAGACCACTCAGAATACAGAGACCGCCCATGGGAGGAGCTTGATTTTGTGCTGCTGAGCCATTTTTGTGTAGGTTGTGCCATATGTTTAGGGTCATTATCCTGCTGAATGACAACCCATCTTCAGCTTTCTGGCTGAGGCCACCAGATTCTGATTTAAAATATTCTGCTATTTCAAGGAGTTTATGATGCCAGGTTTCATAATAAGGTTCTCATGGCCTTTGGAAGAGAAACCGCTCCACAGCATCACAGATCCTCCACCATACTTTACAGTAGGCATGAGGCATACTCATCCTTGGATTTACACCAGACACACCAAAAGCAAAAAAAAAATAAAATGGCTGACAGGTTTTTTGGTGTAGCCAAAAATTGATGCATATTAAGAAGAGCAATTCATATCTCCAGTAAATTATGGTAGTGACTCTTTTATGTTTTGGGGCTGTTTTGCTGCCAGTGGTCCAGGGACTCTTGTTAAGGTTATAAATTTCATTAAAAACTAGAAGATTTTAACAAAAAATCTGGTTGCCTCTGTGAGAATCCTGAAACTGATCAAAAGCAAAAACACAGAATCAAGGTTTTGCAATGGTCTTCACACTCTTCAGATTTGAATTGACTTTAAGAGAGCAAGTTCACAAGAGAAAACCCAAGAGTTGGAAATGTCCTGCATGAAAGGAGCCAACTATAGTTCATCAACAGTTTGAACATTTGTAGATAATCTATGTGCTTTACTTCTTAAAGTCAGCACACACAGCTATGACTTTTTCCTAACAGCTCTTTCTCCCATTACACCATAAGATCACTGAAATAGTTCTAAACCACAGCGCATGATGAATACAAATGCAGGTTTATTGATTTGCTCGTTGAAAGTCTGCAGCCAAGAGATGGAGCTGTTGGGCTAAGACCATGCATTATCCTTTAATCGCAAATGAATTGTTTTATCATCAAGCACCAAACAAACGAATGTGACTTTGGGTCTTATTTATTTTCACCTCTGCATTTCGTTTTAAATAGATTGAGTTGTTTTGAGCTAATAAGTATTCTGTGCCTGTTGTAGGTAAAAATATACAGGATGAAGCAGATGGGATGGAGGTGGACTCAGGCGCAGGCTTCAGCTCTAAAACCCTGCTGGTCCTGAAGGGCAGAACTAGCCCTGAAACAAGACTCTCCAATGAGGAACTTCAGGTTTGTTGATCTTGTCCTCTGTGTTTAACTGTTTCTGTATGTCATCAGATATACAGATTTATCATGAGCAACTGCTCTAGACAGTTAAAGCTATGGCGTTTTTTATATTTCATAAAGTCCATTAATACTCTGACAACAAAAAGAAAAAAAAATGGGGCAACCCCATAGCTGAGAGAGGGAATCATACACTCTTGAAGAGCTTATCAGAATCAGAAAACTTTATTGATCCCAGGGGGAAATTGTTTATGTAATGACTGCTACAACACACCAGGACACTGAGATATAAAACCACAAAAACAATATAAAATAGAACAATGTTAATAAATGTAAATAAGTCAATAAAAGCTAGAAGAAAAATACTAGCATATGAATAGATTTTTGTTAAAAAAAATAGTAGTGGTAAGTACTATTAAGTTATATTATAATAAGTTATGTTATGTAGTGTAGAGACATATTGTCCTAGAGGAATACTGCACATGAAGACTATACACCAACTTGTGATATTGCACTTGTGCTGGTGTTTTAAGCACCTGGTATGAACATTGCACTTGTTGCACATAGTAGATACATAATTGATAATTAACCTGTAATAATAAATGTACTGTAAAGATTATAGTACAGCAGGTTATTGCTCTAATTTATTGCATAAGGATCAGATGTGCTACATTAGAGCTGGAACATTACCAGGACCAGACTTGCACTCCTGCTTTATATGCTATGCACATTTATTTATTAATACTTTCTTCTATGTTCCACATGGGGGCACTATCCTTCTTTGCTCCACAGCACAAAGGCAAGATTACCTCATCTGGTAAAATACTTTGAAGACAAGCTGTCACTTGTTTATTATTCACTATTCATTGCCATGTCATTCACTCACTGCCATGTCGAGCATGGGAATTAAAAGATGGAGTGTTGAGTGACAACAGATTATGGAAGCAGACCACAACCTGGATTCAGTAGGATCAGTTTCTCAGTTCTAGGGCTGCTAGTTGGTATCAGACCTTTACCATTTTCTGAGTAAAATTTCATCAGATGTTCAGAGTTTCTAAGTTATTATGTAGATTATTTGGAGGAATTCTGATGTGAAAATGTTCATTAAGTTAAAATAAAAACCTTCATGTACTGATCACTATTAAAGGATAAAATTTTCTTTGAATCATAAAACAATTTCTGTGTATTCATAAAATGTTTATATAAAAACTCTCTGTGATGTCATTTTTAAAGGTATTCAACCTTTCAGATGTCTGGTTCATATAACCACCACTTTGAATCCAAAAATAAATATGATTCTTCAAGCAACCAAGGTGTTTTTTTATGGTATCGCTTCCAACAAATCAGTTTCATTGGTTTGTGCTTCAGATGAATGTGGAGTATTATATCTGCTGTAACACACTTGTGCATGTTTAGGCTTTGCTGAAGAAGGGCGTTGAAGCTTTGATGGCCGTGTTGGGCTGGGACAGGGAGAGGACAACTGTGCTGTTCCAGGCGTGTGAAGAGGAGCTGAATAAGCGTCTACAGCAGGTCCAAGCCCTGCAGTCTCTCAGTGCTCACTCCCAGCAACGCAATCCCACACCCACAGAGTCACAGAAAGAGAAAACTCAAGCCAAACGACGCAAATAGCTCAGACGTACAGCTGGAGTTACACGCCTGAATTCAGTTAAACTTAGTTACTATATGTGAAGTACCTTGTAAATCTATTTCTTTACACTTTTTGAACTGAAAGTTTATTACTTTTAATTTGACAGTAATTCAACATTTGTTTCAGTTCATGTTTCCATTCGTTTTGCTCCAACATGTGACCATCTAGGCCAATTTTTAGAACACACATTAAAAGATGTGACCTGCTGTTAATAATCTTAGTGGCAATTAATTTCTATGCAGTTCCATGTGTCTACACTGTTTACTCCCAAATTAGATTAGCAGCAGTAGATACAGTGCTGTAATTTACTCTGTAAGGAAAACTTATATTTGAGTGTAAATGATTAAATATGTATATTATGATCATGTGTGACTGAAAGACATGTAAATGGTTGTGTTTTTTAAAAATACAATTTCTTTTCTATTATGGAGACCATTTTATATAAAGAACCATGTAGCTGGAAAAGCCATTATGAATGATGGGCAAGGAATATTTAACAAGTCTGCAATAAAACCTTTTCTATACTCAACCTTTTTGAGTTGATTTCATCAATACCTTTTTACTGAGTTAAAAACTAATATCATTAAATCAAGCATCCAGACCTCTAGAGATGTGCTGGCGGAAATAGAAGACATTACACATTCACATTATATTTGCTAATAGGCAGTTCAATGCAAAAACATTACAATCACTAACATTACAATAAAAATAAACAATTTGATGTGAGTATCATCATTACCGTTTTCAAACCATCATCCGATTCCTGGCCTTTCTTCACTGAGGACTCAGAGAGCAAACCTGTATTCATCTAACACCCATCTAACCAACATACTTATTACATTAAAAATATTTTAGAACAGATGTTTCTTTTGGCTCATTAATATTTTTCAAATTGTATATTCTCTATTAAAAAACACACTTACTGCTGAGAGAAGTCTTTTAGCATCCAAAGACAAACAGCCACATGATAAAAGTAGTTTACTTCAATAGAATAAGGTAAAATATGATAAAAAATAGGATAAAATTTATACAGAAAATTTAAACAGTTTTTTTTTCATTTAACTTTCATGACAATGTCAAGGCTCAATATAATTTTACCATAAACACATGAAATCCTTATAATCCTCATTCAGCACCTGGAAATGCCAGTGAGAGAGCAGATATATACATTATACAGTGTAGATGGAAGGTTCCTGTGAGATTTTGGTAGATTGCTCATCTCATGGAATGTGCATAAGGTCTTTGTGTTTTACATTTCATTTCAAATTGAAGCCACTTTTCTGTTTTTTTCCTAGAGAAAGGGAATGTTTTTATTCTTTTTTTCTTTGATGTCTATAAGACGTTGTCTATTGTCGGTCTCCAGGTTTAGCTTATTAGAGTGCCTTGATTCAGACTGGGTTCTACATGTCTACAGCTGCTGGGTTTCTAATAACCTCCATAATGAAGGAAATGCATTTGTGGAAACATCCGCTTGTTCTGCAACACAGTCTTGTTAAACTAGTCTTGTTCACTCCAGACAATATCGTTCCGCCTTATCGTGTAATGAGCTTGGGACTTCTGACTGGTGTTCAAGCAGATTTCGACTAGTCCACACACATGGCATAAAAAGAACCCAGTGAACGTGATCTATGCTTTAGGTGATGTGATGACATGCACTTAAAGCCATGCCAATGGTAAAGGGCCTATGACCTATGTTTATACACACTTATATGTAATTTGAGACCCTTGAGGTCCATTTATGGCACTTTTGTGGGTTTACGTACCCCAAACAGCAAATAACCTCTGTTCTCATTGGCTGTATTGTGTTGTGGATCAGTTTCATAGCAAACAAATTATGACTTTGTTATAAATAGGTAAATCTAAACGGGTATAAGCCAAATAAGGAGATGAAAATGAGTGGGTTTATGTATCATTGCGAAAAGTTCAAAACATGCCCCGTATTTTTTTCAGTATGGTCTGAATAGTGAAGAATATTTTTCGAAGTTTTAGCATTGTTTACATGCTACATCAATGTCTTTTATTTTAAAAGTAAATGGATAAAAAGATCATTTTTCCATTACATTGTCTGTTTTACATTCTGTTTGACTTGGAGATGCACCAGTATGTGTTGACTGTGGCATGGTTCTACATTGATTAAGCATTCAATAGATGGGTGTTCTATATGCACTGTCACAGCCAAGGGTCTTGGTAATGGAACTCATAGTGTGCGTAGTTCCTGTTGCATAAGTCTTCCTGTCTAGAAGTCTTTAATAGCTGACTGACCCTCACTGCTATAGCCAGTAGATCAAAAACTCTGCCTCACTGTCTACATGTTGCCTTACAATTCTCCCTATTAAGTGTTTTACCATGTGCCAGAGCTATCACAATTACCTGATTTTAAAACAAATAAAGTACTTGTTAAGTGATGATCATTTACATTTTACATGCCCCTGTTGTACTAAAATGCAAAAAAACATATCCTATTAATGTAGCATATTTTATATAAACCCCATTTCATGGGAAATTTGAGCATTTTTGTAAAATGCAATAAAAACAAGAATCTGTCACTTGTTAATTCTTTTGAACCTTTATTTAACTGACAAAACTACAAAAAACTTTGTGTTTTCACTGACCAAATGTATTCTGTAAGTACAGTAAACCCCGTTAGCTCACCAACCTCGCCTCTCGCCATGAAAGGCTGCAGGACAGATTTCCTTCCATGTTATTTACCACGTTAAGCTGCCAACCTCGCCTCTCACCCTCTCCACAACATGCATTATGTCTGGTGTATGCATTTCTCCATCTATAGCTCGCCAAACTTGAGGCTGTGTTAGCACTGCAGCTTAGAGCGTACCCAGTTGTGCTATTTCTATAGTTCGGCTGTTGCTGCTACTGCTACTACTGCTAATGCTAATGCTACTGCTGCTATTGCTGTCGCCGCTGCTGTTTTCTTATTATTAACTTATGCCCAATTAAATTGTGCATGTAATGATGCTGCAGAGGCTTTATTAACACCCAGCAACATGCTGGTGTCATGCGCCATGCGGCAACACATATGAGCAGCGTGCATATAGTGAATGTCAATGTCTCCGTAAAGCAGTTAGTAGGTGTTCAACTACATTTTACTAGTGTATATGACAGACAACTGCCACAAAAAAGCGCAAATTGTATAGCGAAGGCCACTGTCTCTTATGGGAGTCCAGTATTACCGTAAAGCAGTTAGTAGGCATCCGATTATATTCTGCTTCCATATATAATAGATAAACGCCACAAAAAAGGGAACCACCACCCCCCCCCCCACCCCCCCCCCCCCGTGATCCATTACAATAGCTCGCCACCTCCACCTCTCGCCACATTTAGAAAACGCTAACAGGGTTTGACTGTATAAGCAACTTTGACACCTACAACACCCTCACAAAAAGTTGGTACCAGTGGACTGGCTTCATTACCGCTGTGTTACTTTCCCTTTACTTTTAATTGCACTTTCAATCATCTGATACAAGACTTCAGCTACTCAACAGTCCATGGTCACCATTGTGTGGTAGACCAGCCATGCACACACTCTGTGTCTATGAAGTGTGTGCAGAATGAGGTCTGAACATGCTATTTAACTAAAGATGCTTTTGCGCCTTCCGTTAACAATCTGAATGCTCCATTTGAAACACTCCTTTTGAAATGACTTGCAGTTCTCTCAGGAAGTTTGGCACAAAGTGTTAAAAGTCTTTGCAGTAAGGCCTTGGTAGATGCTCCTGATGACCAAAAAATCTTAATTATTTATTTTTATCATGTATTGTCAAAGGAACCATCTATAATATGTATTGCTCTTTTTAATGCAAAATAAGCAAACATGACGTTCTCCTCAAGCTCAAGAAGAAACTTTTATCCAAAGAATTGTTCCAAATAGATATTTTTAGTCTGTCCCTTTGAATGTCAATATAATGTCAGTGTTTTGGGTCATTGTCCACATTCAAGCATGGTCACACTCACTGGACATGGATACTGAGACCACAGTGACTGCACATCAGTGATTCCTGATTTTGCCAGGGGCACAAAACTGTGAGTTATCTACTCTCTACCTCCAACAAAGTGTACCTGCCTCCATATGCCAGAATTTGCAGCAGAATTTCTTGCCGTATTGTTGATTTATGTGTGTGTGTGTGTATACACACACATAAGTTTAACATCACATATGACATGTGTTGTAAATCTGTATCTATAACCATTCTGACATGTGCTGTGAATCTACAGTATATCTATAACCATTCTGACATATGCTGATAATCTATATCTATAACCATTCTGACATATGCTGATAATCTATATCTATAACCATTCTGACGTGCTGATAATCTATATCTATAACCATTCTGACATGTTCTGTAAATCTGTATCTATAACCATTCTGACATGTTCTGTGAATCTGAATTCATAACCATTGTGACATGTGCTGGGAATCTATTTGAGGTGTTAAACTTTTATGGTAAGACATGCAGGTGATACAAATAGAGGTGAGACTCATTGAGACTCTACAGTGCTGGAACATCACTGAAGAGGCAATTACACCAGAGTCAAGGGGCCTGAATGGCCATTCTGATAGAAGGCAATGGTGGCAGTTTTGTTATGCATAATGCATAATGCATAAGAGGTAAATGACTGAAGCGGCTCATATCACTTTTAAACAACACCACTGCATTAGAGCCAGTATTCCTGAGCTCAGTTCAAATGCAACAAGTGGCTCTTGGTTATGCTAAATCCCTCTACAAGAATGATTGTTTCCAAATGATGATTATGGCCGTAATTTACTTGGCTGAGAATCATGGGATTCAACCAATGGCACAGATAGGTCAACAAATCTGCAAAACAGAGGGAAATATTGTAGACTAAGGTAAGTTTACTATCCAACAAACTGTTTGTTAGTTTAGTCTTAATATTTTACATTTAAAGTACAAAGGTTCTTTAAAGGTTCTCTTTGATGGGAAACCAGCAATATACAGTTCTTTAACTTTTAAATGGTTCTGTATTGAGTTCTCTGTATTTTGGTACTTTACTAAACCTTCAACTAAATATTTTGTGACATCGTCTCTTCAATCCAAGAGATATAATTTGATACTTTGGTGTAAACCCCATAATATCCGGCTTCAGCACATGTATAGCCCCAAGACACAATGCCTCCAATGTACCAACTACGGCTTTGATTGTCCACAAACACGTATGGTCCTCCACTGTCCCCTTGACAAGAATCCACACCACCCTCAGCAAAACCTGCACATACCATATTCTCTGTTACCACCAGCTTTCCTTTGTCTGACACTGTGGAGTCATACTTGGCCTTGCATTTTTCAAAGTCGGCAACAGGTATTTCTGCAAACTTCAGATTAGGAGAGCCACCTCTCCCAGACTTTTGCGAAACACCCCATCCACTCACTGTCCCAAATTCATCAGCCTTCAGCAGGAATCGTTCATCTGTTCCCGGCAAACACACAGGCATGATGGCCGGACTTATGGGTACTTTATGATCCAGTTTGATAAGAGCGATATCGTTATTGAAATTGACCCCATCATGAGTGTAACCTGGATGCATGAAGACATCTTTAGGAAAGCCCAGCAGTGCATCTGGATCTTGCCGTTTGACAAGGCCCAGTTTTACACCCAAGTTGGACACTTCACCATAGCCATGCAGGACATGAGCAGCGGTCAGGATCCAGTCGTCATTGAGCAGAGCTCCACCACCTTGGAATCGACCTCCTTTCAGAATCATGACCTGCCAGGGGATCTCTTTCTTCTCTGCATTTTCACCTCCAATCACCCTTGATAGTTTCCCTTGAGGCTTCCCGCAGACTTTCAGAGAATGCAATCAGAATTAACATTAGGACATTCGATGGAGAGCTCAACCTGCTTTTTTAATTGATGTATTCATGCTTCAGCCACACAAAAAAAAATTCTTAGCAACTGTTGCTAGGTTGGACAAGCTTTAAAGAATTTTGGCAAGAAAATCCTAATCTTATCCTATATTTGTTAAAATATATTATTCACAGTTGACCTCCAGAGTAATCATGTATATTCAGTTTGCTTTGCTGCATACAGTAGCTGAACTATGCAATCGTAACTATTACGCAGGTTGTGAAAAAGTTTCACTATACTAATGTTGGCTCGATGACAGAACAGGAAGGAAATGCAGCTTAGCCAATCTAACAAGTTATGCATGATGATATCAGAAGAAAGTGCTTAAAATAACACATCAATTTGTTCAGATATTTCAGTTTGATTTCTGATGTGTTATTAATTGTCACAGTATAACATTTAAGTGACACAGACCTACTATGGTAAAATATTCTCAATTTATTGTTGTTTTTGTTTTACTGTAACTAAGAACCTAAGAAAAGTGTTAATTCAGGCAGATGTAGCTCCTATCATTCTACATTTTTTTGCTTGTTCTGTATCTGTACATTCTACAAATATTTGTGTTTCTGCATTAAAAGACATGTATAAGACAAATATCATATATCAGCATCTACCCAGAATTCCTATATGGGTGCAGCTGTAATCCTAACAGTGTGACGTTGGATACACATACAAATTAAATGTCATTTGAAATGGCCTAAATGGAGGAAGTATAGTTGCAGTATAGTTAAATGAAGAAGGTGCTCAGAAGCTTGTCCAACATGGCATGTGTTTTCCAAAATGTGAAAAACTGTTCTGTACAATTGCTTTCTTTTAAGTGTGAATATGTTGCTCTGTGATTCTCAGACATTCATGAATCACAAAGGAAGCATAAAAACATAAAAGCATAAAAATTCTTCCAATGATGAGCTGAAACCAGTACACTCGAGCAGGGCAAAATACTAAACTAGTCTGTAAGGCCTAGGGGTGAAGATTACTTACCGGGTTTACACTCAGGAAGCTTCCGACCGCCCAGTGCATCTCTCCAGTAACCGTCATGAGCACACGTATAGAGTCCTAAACAGGTTTAGAGAAATCAAGTACTAAATGTTCACATTCTTCACTTCGAAAAGTCCAATGATGTCTATGTTTGTGAAATGCTTATAATTTCTTACCAGTTGTGCTGGTCTTCATGGTGTAGAATTCTTTGCAGCTGTAGTTGATCTGAGATTTATAGGTGGTTGTGGTGAATTCAACGCTTCCATTGTAAATGTGATCAGGGTTTCCACAGTCAACCACTTAAAATAAAAATCAATTATTAACCACAGGGTTAGATTTAGTTACTTTTTAAATAAATATATTTAAATTACACTTAAATTACTTAAAAACTAATTACATTACATTTAAATACATTTCAATTTCAATTGTATTTAAATCTAAATTACATTACATTTAAATTCATTTCAATTTAAATCACAATTAAACCTAAATTATATTACATTTAATACATTTCAATTTGAACTAAATTACATTACATTTAAATACATTTACACCAGCTGACAAAGGGACCAACAGAAAAAGTCCAACAAACGTCCTATTAAGTTTGTTCTGTAAGACAGTGATGTAAGTGGCTTAAAGCTGAAAAAAGCTTTTTGCTGTACCCTCCATTGACAATTACATGCCTGTTCAACTTGACTTACCTGCACAGAGGGGCATTGGACCATCCCAGAATCCATCCTTCAGGCATGTGGCTTGATAGGAAGGCAAGTTTTCTTCCCCCTACGGATACAACAGTTACTTTAAACCCCAAAGCCCAGGGAGCTCACATTTTAAAACTCAGAAGTGCGGTGCAAGTCATTTACCAGAGTTAACTCATATCCAAGGTCACAAGTAACATTAAACGTCTCTGTTAAGATGTACTGGTCCTGCTGGGGATGAATGCGGCCATGAAGAGGAGCTGTCGGGTTCGGGCAAGGTTTGGCTGGGAGAGGGAGGAACAATGAACATTAAGTCGTCTAACAGTGCTGGAAATAACGATGTACATTCAGAGGAAATGACCATTAACTTTCTCCAGAGAAACGTTGATGTGTGCTTGAAAGTATCATGCCTAAAATCTCTCTGTGGCCAGCCATCGAATTTAAATACTGCATGCACAAGTCAGGCATAAAAAGTGGTTTCGTTTACTGGGTGACAGGCCATTCATCAGCGAGATGCTATTTTTTCAGTACTAAAGCCTAACTGTCAGTGAAATTCAGGAGCATACTTCTAAGTGAGGAAGTTATGGTGAAAAATACAGGAAGTAGTGAATCTCTCATATTTCATTATGGTCCTAGTTGCATGAAGGCCATACCTGTGCTTGAGTACTTCATCTTCCAGCCCCTGTTTTTTCCTGAGCCGTCTGAGCGAAACATCACCTGCACTTCGTGAGTGCCGGTGTCGATCCTGGCTGGTGGCTTGGTTCCACAGAATGGACCATATTCCCGTGAACCTGCAGTGACCTTGACATCAAAATCATGATGTTATTTTAATTGACACGTTTACCAATGACGTACATACTGATAGATTTTCGCAAAATCCAAAGGTTCTTTGAAGTCAATTGATGAGGCATGAAAAATGTCTTTTAGAGATTTATTATAGAAATGCAGAAAAAAGATAAGAATAAAAGAATATAAAAAAAGGAAGAAAATAGTAAATGCAGCTGTTTCCTCCTCCTGACTCCGCTCGGAGCTCAACTGAAAGTCTACATGTGTGTGTGTGCCAAGGAGCACACGTTATCTACATGTTTTTGGAGACAGGTCTGGAGCCTGGAACCTCCCGAAGGTCAGTACAGTGAACTTAGAATCTTAACTTAAAATCACAGAAAGTCTGTATTGATCATATTATTTAGGAAATAAGAATAATAAATATATACCAGAATCCCACAATCCCCCCTATGATTCTATGGAAAACCACATGGAATCACATAAACAATGATTATCCCCAAATCATCATGTCACTTCATTAAAATTCAAACAACATAATGTGAAAAAACAAATAACACATTACCACTATCAAAGCTTAAACTTCACCAAACTCTAAAAGAATGGAGAGAAATTTGCATAAATGCAGGTAACACTACAAAATACATCACAAAACCATGATCAAAAACTTATCCTTAAATTTATGATCAAAAACTAATCCCTTAATTAATTAAGAAACAGATCAACTAATTAACCCCAAAAATATAATTCAAAAATCTAAAATACCATTTAAAAATCACAATTACATAATCAAAATCAAAACATAATCAAATCACCAAGTCAAAATAAATCATAAATCATAAATCACCAAATAAGGACAATAACCTTAACATCATTAAACCATATAATTAATGCTATAGGATTCTGCTATACAGTGCTAGTCTACAAGGAGTTTAGTTACACTGAAATTCCATTGTGTGGGTGAGGTCACGGACAGTGTTAGCTTATCCCAATACTACAAACAAAGCAGTTGATCCACATAAGGTCCACACAAGATTCCCTATAGAACATTTCAGTGGATGAATATATATGATGTGCAGGAAATTTTAAAATGCAAAGATCCTTCATAAAGATTTTATACTCGTGAAAGGTTTTCCAGAACCAGACGTGGAATCCAAGATTCATTTTACCTTTAAGCGAATAACACAACAGCTTAACCTGTGAGTAAATGCAGAGAAGAGCTTGACACATCTTCTGGGAGAAACAGATACCGGCAGGTTTAAGCATGAGAGAGCATATATTGCTTATTCATGGGCCGTCAGCAGATTGATTGGTGTGTTTTAGGCAGTGCCGTAATGGGCAGTGTCATGCCTGATGAACCTGAGGAGGAAGCCTGGCTCAGGCATCACATTAGGACCACAACTTGAACCAAAAATGGTTCTTTGTTCTGATGCCATAGAAAAAGCACAAAAAAAGCTTATCAGATGATGGTTTCATTTTTGTAAATGCTATTTGTGATTGTGAGGGTTTCCATGTAAAGTTATGGTTCTAGGAACATATTGACATATTGACATGTTACCTTTAGATTATATGTAGGCTCTTTAACTTGTAAAAGGTTCTTCACACTCACAGATCTTTCACCAACATGCCCTTTTCTCTTCTGCTTCCTCTCGTTGTTGTGTACTGAGTAATCCCCGCTGTGGCTGAAGAGCCCTCCTCTCTGCTCAGCTCTGAAGAAGATGTTGTCTGATTGCTCATAAGAGAACTAAAATTGGTTCCTTTATGGCAGTGGTCCCCAACCACCGGGCCGCAGATCATTTTGTACCGGGCCGCGTCTCTGAGCATCTCTTTCCTCACTACTTTTGTGCACTGATAAACAAAGCCCTCAACTGAAAAAAAAAATCACAAAGCTTCTTTGAGAAATTATTCAGTAAAGCAAGGGTGTAGAGTTGCAGGGAAAATATTGATTAAAATATATATCGTTCTGTGAATGTCCAACAGAACATGTCTAGGTGAGTTAAATAGTGCTCTCTACCTGCAGGCTGGACTCCCAGGTACACAACACCAATGGGATTGATGAGTACAGTAGGTGGGTAGGTGGGTGGGTAGGTAGGTGGGTAGGTGGGTAGGTGGGTAGGTGGGAGGGTGGGCGGATAGGTAGGTGGGTAGGTGGGTAGGTGGTTAAGTGGGTAGGTGGGTGGATAGGTAGGTGGGTAGGTGGTTAAGTGGGTAGGTGGGTGGATAGGTAGGTGGGTAGGTGGTTAAGTGGGTAGGTGGGTGGATAGGTAGGTGGGTAGGTGGTTAAGTGGGTAGGTGGGTGGATAGGTAGGTGGGTAGGTGGTTAAGTGGGTAGGTGGGTGG
>JBBIGC010000131.1:24906522-24920366 GCA_037576955.1 Lepidarchus adonis
TGGATAGGTAGGTGGGTAGGTGGGTAGGTGGTTAAGTGGGTAGGTGGGTGGATAGGTAGGTGGGTAGGTGGGTAGGTGGTTAAGTGGGTAGGTGGGTGGATAGGTAGGTGGGTAGGTGGGTAGGTACTTTTATTATCGTTCAAACATTAAACCGAGAATGTTCTGCAGAACAAAATTATGTTGCATCTGGCCACAGTAAGTAATATTAAGTAAGTAATATTTTTACATCAACAGTATGTGGGACACTATTCCACTCTGTTGCTACGTCTAGAATTTTCTAGCCCTCAGAAAGACATAAAACACAAAATGTCAGACTTACTATCAGGTGTTTCTATTAGGCCTTTAAAAAGCCCCAGATCTAAAAACAGGAAAACAGGAAAAATAGTCCTGGATCTGGATCATCTGCCATTTCTAACACTAGAAAGTATTGCTCCATCTGCTTTCAGGGACAAAGGATGACGCTGGGCTGAGACGAGCACATTCAATACCACCCGCCCATCAACAAATTGAAAACACCTCCCTGAATCAACAAATCAAAACACTGCAGCAGCTTAACAATTCGAAACCATCAACCTAAGCTTTACGAATACACAAGGGTTCATTCTTCTGCTGCAGGTTATATTCAGTATAAGCAGGGCGTCTTTGCTTAAATAAAGGTTTTAATTGAAAAAAAAAAATCTCTGTCTTAACTCCACATTACGAGGTACTCAACAGTTATTCCACATCAGGTCTCTCAGGGCGTTTGTCATTACTGGAGAGAATTGATCGTCAGTGCTAAGTGCTGCCTGCAGAATTTCACCTGCAGTTTGGTGCTGTTTCTCATCACTGTCAGTCTTTGATCTGAATGTGTCCTTAACCCTGTATGAACGTTTCGTTATGACTGGACCGATAGAAATGTGAAGTACATCCTAAAGTTAGATGAACTTATTAAAGTTAATAATGTTTTTGTATAATAGTATTCAATTATCATTATACAGGAAGACCAATCAGAATTCTCATAGAATGGTCTTCTTTACTCCTCATAAATCTTCACACATTGCTGATCATTAGCAGCTTTAGTGAAAAGCCTCCAAAGATTATATTTTCCAGTGCAGTAAACATTTATTTGCCCATAAAAACAACTAATATTAGAATAAATACAAAAAAGGTTTGCTGAATGAATCAGATGAATCCATGAGATGGCTGGCAGTGTTGAGGAGAAATCTGGAACCGCAGGTGTTCCACTGACAAAAGATCTAGTCTTTCTGGACTAGAAACTAGAAATTCTTGCTGCATTCATGTTTGCTTGCATTCATTTGAATTCACTTGCATTTTGCATTTTAGCAAAGACATCGTTTTTTGTCGAGATAAAAGGTTTTGAAGCACTTTTTAAAGTGCCTCTAAGTTTTATTTCTTAAGTTTAAAATGTAAAGAATGTTGTTTTGGAAATACTTTTATACAGATGTAATAAATTGTTTCTGCAAACTTCATTTGCATTGAGTAAAGTATTTAATATAAGTTCAACATAAAAATATAGATCAAAATGTCTTTCTTTTATTATGTTCAGTATGTGTAAGTTTGCTGTGAGTCTTGTCTTGTGTCCACGTGGAGTCTGCTTACATTCACGCGTCATGTTGCCCCACCTTCGTCTGCAGTTGCTTGTTTATATCTCCACCCAATCAGAGTTGCAGTGTTTCACGCCTCATGTATTAGCCCTGTGTTTGGCCTGTTCAGTGTGAGTTCTTATGTTTTACACGTAAGGTTCCTATGTTTAAGATCATGTGTAGATGTTCGGGTGTAGATGTTCATGTGTAGATGTTCGTGTGTAGATGTTCATGTGTAGATGTTCGGGTGTAGATGTTCGTGTGTAAATGTTCGTGTGTAGATGTTCGTGTGTAGATGTTCGGGTGTAGATGTTCGGGTGTAGATGTTCGGGTGTAGATGTTCGGGTGTAGATGTTCGTGTGTAGATGTTCGTGTGTAGATGTTCGTGTGTAGATGTTCGTGTGTAGATGTTCATGTGTAGATGTTCGTGTGTGGATGTTCATGTGTAGATGTTCATGTGTAGATGTTCGTGTGTAGATGTTCGTGTGTAGATGTTCATGTGTAGATGTTCGTGTGTAGATGTTCGTGTGTAGATGTTCATGTGTAGATGTTCATGTGAAGTCTCATATTTGTTAATAAATGTTATTCAGCATTCAGCCCTCATGTCTACTTTCTTATTAAAATCCTGACAGTCAGGTGTTCCTCAAATGGTAAAACTTATATTTGTGCCAAAAATGTTCAAGTAAATCAAAAATCTATCATCTCCAAACTTTTTTCTTCTTTTCAAACTGGGTTTTAAATAAACTTATTAAATAAACCCAAATCTGAACCTGGGTTTAAGATTGGGTGAACAGCTGAAGGCTGAATCATCTCAGGACCTTTTGAAAGAGTTGATTGTTTTTTTTCTATAAGTGAAATTCATCACAAGTGGGATAGACAGTGCAGGACCACGGCCAAGTACATTTAAACTGAACATGCGCATGCTGGTGCTTGGTATTTCAGGCGTGAATTCATCTTTCCTTCCTGGTTTGGTTTTTGTCAATACCTGCTGGTAGTTAAAGCACCAACCTTCAGGACGTCATATGGACAGGGCACTTCTGGATGAGTCTCTATGTCAAACGGCTCCTCAAAGTCCAGGCTCACTTGGAAGCCGTCCAGCAGACTAATGGTGTAGTCACACTGACTCATTCTGGGGTACGCAGCAGGATACTCTGGGCTAGTCAGCTCCCCTGACCTCTCCAGCAGAACCTGACCACTGCACTGTACTGTGAAGGTGAAAAAGGAAAACAATGTTACAACTATCAAGATGATAATAATAATAATAATAATACTTTCCATTGTAGTAGTACAATTCCAGTTAATTCCACAAATCTTATTTACAATTGCATCTTCAAAGAATTCTTAGGGAATCTGTTTTTTACGCAATCAAGAATGCTTCTTCTATCGCATCATCATAAAAATAATTATAAAATATATACCATAAAACAATTTTGTTTTATTGTGAATAAAATATGTATGATATTTGCAAATCATTATTATTAATCACTGTTAAATAAATCACTCTTATTAAACATTATTTACATTTTACCCAGTGTATTTTTTTTATTGGATTTGAACATGTAATTATAATCATAAATAAAATAAAAATGAAATAAAAGAAATGCAGGGTCAGTTTCTTAAGCATACATTTACCCTGGTTTTAACTAAAATGAGTAGTTCCTCATTAAATAGCACTTTTAACAGTAACAAAAATGATATTTTTAAAGCTAGGCCTTCAAGTCTAGGCTTCTAGGCTAGTAAAATAAAACCAGCAATTCATTATGTACAGTGCTTACAGTGAACACAACTAGCAGAATGATTTATAGGTAAAAATAATTTTTAAAAAAATCAATTCTGAGCAAACGTTTAAAATGTGACTTTAAACAAATTACGTGCAACAAAAATAATATTAACATAAAAATGAAAGGATTATAAGCAGACCAAAGCAGGCAGCTTTCCACCACAGCATCATCTCCACATATCCAAATGGACTTAAATGATAAAGAAGCAGTCAGTACTTCTTCTTCATTGCCTCTTACCAGTTTGTAGATATACAACGACAGCAGAAGGTTTAATCAATAGAATGATGAGCAGTTCTGTTTTCACAAACTGTTACAATTCACTGGTAAGTTAAAAAATGGTGTGTCTCAGTGAAGGTGGCAAAGGTCAGGTAATTTATATAATTAGGGAGATTTAGACGCAGGTCATCGTCTTGGCTCCTTTGCGTTATGTGATGTCACTTTCTTCCCTATTGGCAAAGAATAATAATTAAGAAGCACGTCTGGGCTGGTAATTGTGATTAATTACCCACCATCACTGCTCTATTAAAGCTGCTAACAGGTATCAATTTTCCACTGCTGTCCATGCTGCTGTTCCCCCAGGAACCAACGGTAATTAACCCAGTCTCACTCAGACTGACAGAGATCAACTGTTTCACATAGTGGCAGCTCTGCCGCAGAGTCGAAAACACAAACACAATCCCCATACAGTCGACTTTTTTAGAGTTTATGCACTGCATCAGTGTAACACTACATTCTCCAGCCTAAACATGAACACTCTTAACGCTAAAAGCAGCACAGCATGTTCTCTGGAGTGATTCCATGGTAAAACAACTTTAATATTAGAAAATGACAAACAAGGACAGTACCTTGCTCAAGGATACCTCAGTAGGGCACAGGCTTGGATCTGAACCTGCAACCCTCTGATCTCAAGGGCAAGGTCTTAACCACTAGGCCTCCATTGCCCTGCTGTCCTTTGACGTCCCTACAGAATGTCCAAGTGGATGGATGTAGAGATGTAAATGCATGAGAGCTTAACGTAAAGCTTCTATTTAACGTTTCTTCTCCGCTGAGGAACGTTTAATATTCATTTGTGCCCAAAATGCACATCCCCAGTAGATTTTCTATTTAAATTAGTTGTTACTTGTTGTGTCTTTCTAAATGGTTGTTACAGTAGCTTGGACAGTTCTAAGAAAAACCTTTAATCAGTTCAGAAACAGAAGAATTTGTTGAACTTCTTTGTAGCTCTTGTGTCAGTGATGTCATGTCTAAACTGCTTAAATGCTTCTTTACCTGGAAGTCGTTTTGGACATAAGTGTCAGCCAAATGAATAAATGTAAATGTAAATGTTGTAATAATTTTGTGGTTTGACTTCTAGACAAATATACTACAGTGAGATAGGAACCATGGGGTGTGATTTTCACAGTACAAATTGAACCAATAATATATTTACTCTCCAAAATGCTAGTTAAGATGTGTTTTGAGCTTTTATTTGTAATGCTAATGGTAATTTTTTAATGTACTTTTTTACCTGCACATACAGTATGGTGTCAAAAGCCTACACACCATTTTTCTCAGCAGTGGGTGTCTTTCTGCCAGCAAAAGTTAATTTTACAATAAAAGCAACAAGAAAATAGCACAAAAATATTGAGAGTTTGATCTTTGTAAAGATTTGAAAAACCCATTGATATGTTATGAGCTGGTTAGAAGAACACAGGTTTGGTTCCAGGTCTCCTCTCCAGGCCTCCAATCATTGCATGGATATGTGACGCTCCAGCAGAACCTGATTTAATAGGAAGAAGGACTGACTGAGGCCAAACCAGGGATTTGATGGCAACTGCAGGTAACATTAGACTTCCATGAGGAGAAGTCTGGAAATGGTGAAGCCAACACACTGACACATAAAGTCAGTGTTTACTGTGTTATTGTTATTTGCAATTATGCTAATATTAATGTTTTGTTGGAGGTATAAAAAGCTTCTAAATACAAACCCAATTTTAAACCCAAAGATTTTGTAAAAATTCAGTAAAACCAGGCAGTGTAACTGTTTTAATTGTCACTATTCTGACTTGTTGGAGGATTATTTAGGGGAGCCAGTGTTCCTGACATAAACACACCTTGAACAGAGACTATGATCCAAAAGTCAACAGCAGTGTTGAGTGACTGGCGAGAGGAACAGAGTTCAAAGTGCAAACTAATCAATAATGCCCTGGAAACTGTTCACCGGTCGAAAGCATTAACACTAACAACTGCACCAATAATGAAGGCATTTGGAGACAGATACTTAAAGATAATGAGCCAAAGACATTGTTTGTATCACATGTTTATTGCTATAGTACCTAAATGTTAAGGCTTCTCCAGTGATGCTTTGGCCTTTAGCTACATATTTAGCTAAAACTTATTCAAAGGAAATCAATAATTACAGCTGCAAAAATGTCCTTTCTCATAACTTTCAGCATTAATAAAATTTTTTACACTTTGGTCAGTGACCAAATGAAACGAAGGCTGCAGTTTTCAAGCTTTCGGGTCAACAGCCTTACCAGTGCAGTCTCTTTTGTTGGCATGGAGCTGGTATCCCAGTCTGCAAGTGCAGTAATAGCCCCCCACGTAATTGTGGCAATAATGGTCACACACAGGCTCTCCATCCACAGTAATCAGGCACTCATCGATGTCTGCGCACAGTGAAAAAGAGAGCAATTAGCAGTAGAGCTCCCATTGGCAAAATTTCACTCACTCTCTCACACACACACATACACTCTCAAATGAGTATGCCAAAGAGGCTTTATGAGAATGATTGGGTATTCGGCTTACAAATAAGAATGTGAATACTCATCAGTTGTGGTTTATTTGCAGTGATTAGTCATCGGTGTTTGTTCAGAGCGAAAGAGTTTATCCATTTATGAAAGTTGACATATAATAGAACACCTTTACATCTTTTATTTCATTAAAGACTATCTAAGTGTGTTTCATCACTAGATCAGAAATGCCACAGACACATGACAATGTTTAGTTAACCTAGCGCATTCCAGTTGACCCTTATGTAAGGATTATAAAAGGTTAAGCATTAATGCTTATTATTAATTTTTGCCCATTACCTTGTCCAATGACGTCTTGAACTGAATGGAAACAGCCAGAGTTGCATAGTCCAGACATAATCCCCTTGCTTTTTGTTGGGTAGTCAGGTCCCCCACTCATTTTTACAAGTAAATAAATTGTTAGCCCCTAACTAGGTGACTTGTTGGCTGTAGTTTAGCAGTAGCTTGCGTGGTTGACTGAGCATGTGTGGTGATGCTCGTAACAAAAGATGAAGCCAAGTTGGCTGTACTGTATGTCAATCAACTACCAAATGTCATAGAGGGAATGGATGATTGGCTAACACCCTTTTTTCAATGACATACGATCTACCCAAACTACCTGTACTGCAGTGTTTTCTGTGGCTCGCGGTTCACTAGTTTTTACACTGCGTGGTCTCACGTGCACTGTAGTTTATTTTGAAAGGTAGGGCTCTGCGATCGACTCACAATGCCTTTGCGATCCACCAGTAGATCGCGATCTACGTATTGGGCACCCCTGCCCTAGATATTTAGGATTCATAAATAAACCAGACAGCATTGGCCTATTACTTGCCAAAAAGTCCGTCCATTTTCATCTATACTGTTAAAGCTCAGATCTCGTAGGTTACGCCAGCATTCAGAATTACAGCCTCATCAGATACTCATGCAAATCAGACATAAAAACTCACTGCTGCCAATTTTAATCGTGTTATAATTACATCTAATCGGATTGTGACTGAATCATTATTAATGATTGTAATTATTAATAATGGTTTCAGGTTTTTGGTTTGAACAGAAAAGTGTTGAAAAGTACAACTTTACCAGGATATCAAGGGTTAATCTGGGTGCAGTTGACAGCTAAACAATAACATGCTGGAGCACAGACATGATAGATGATGTACATCACCTTCTGTGGAGTAAAAAGCCCGGAAGCCTGTGAACCGCCCCTCGTTTGAGTAATCGGATCTGAAAGTGACAGACATGGTGTTTGTGGAGGAGTAGAGGACGGTGTTCTTGGGGGTGTCCTCAAAGTTTTTCTCTTCCTCACCACAGAATCGGATGGTGTCATTACCCTCTGAGAACACCTGTCACATTACAAGGACAAAGACAAACAAAAGGTCTTTGTTAAAACAGAGGTCAGCCATGGCTAATATGAGCTATACAAAGAGTGGAGTCTGGCCACACTGAAGCCACACAATTACATTCTGTATTAAAGGAGTAATTAGGACTTCCATTAGCTCTGTCAAGACAATGTCTAACGTATTACTCTTCCTGGGTTCGTTTCACCAGAGGAGGCCGGGGAATGTAATCCATAAGGGATTTAACAGGCTGATTCATACAGGATAACTCTCATAACGTTCCTAAACCAATTAGAACAAAATTAAAAACTAGATCATTTTTTTCCTTATTATAAACTTTATGTTGGCCTAATATCATAAAACAGTGGGTCTGGAAAGCTGTTGGCACAGCAGTTGTGTTTAAATCGATATAAATGTGTCCACATACATTATTTTTCCAAAACTTTTTAATTTTTACATGGCCATTTCCAACAAACATGCTGGTTTTGTTTTTCTACCATTTTAAGACTGACATATGTAAATGTAAATGATTGGCTGCCTTTGTCATTTGTCTTTGTATTTGCTTCATTCCAAAAACAGCCTGGAATTAAAAACCTGTGTGAGTAGATTTTAAGAAGATTGTATTGAACTCCCTGTAACTCGCACATCAGTATTGTCGTGTCTGAATTTATGCTGATTGTTTCCTGAACCTGGAAGTCGCTTTGGACAAAAGCGTCAGCCAAATGAATAAATGTAATGTAAATGTAAATGTAGATTTGGCTAAGCTGCTACAGTATATAGGATATATGGGAAAATCAGTATTTTGTTTTTTTGTCACAAAATAAATAAATTAAAACTATTTTTGTAGCTTAACTTCCACATATGAGCTATATGGGCTATGGACTGAGCCCATAATGATCATAGCTCTCCATCTAATTCTAATCTAGCTTGTATAGAGCTTTGTTAACACAAGAAAGTCAATTCCAATAGACATTATGGAGCAAACTGTACCAGCAGCATCTGAAGAGGTAATGCCTTACATCCAAATGTCAGAATGGCAATTCTGGACTGGCTTCAAAGAAGACTGATATTGTTGGAAACCCTGCTGGTAGACTGAATCCATTTTCAATTTGCAGTATCACTAGAGGCAAGCTTTGGCCTTACCTGTAAGTAGTCATATTCACAGTGAAGTGAGGGTTCCAGGCTGAAATCTGTGAAGTAGAGTTGCAGTCTGTGTCCCACCGGTCCTGTTATATTCCACACTATGTGCTGCATATTAGGATATACATTTGGAAAGTTGGGGGAAGTGAAGCTACCGAAGGGTCCCGTTAATTCCAGGCTCAGTGCCAATGGAAGTAGACCGATCACTGACACGGACAGACTGTAACCAGACATGCATAAGGATTAGAAAACTGTTCATTATCAGTCAAGGGGGTGTTATTGTATGAACTCTTGGAAATCTAAAGGCTACATGTTGATTTAGAGGAGCGCTTCATTTAAATCCCAGTATCAAAACATGTCTTCAGTTCTCTAGCTTTAAAACAGGGGTGCCCAATACATAGATCGCAATCTACCTGTTGATGACAAAGGCTCATGAGTCGATCGCATAGCTCTGAAAACAAACTCTACTGCACGTGAGACACCTCAAAGTAAAAAAAAAAGAAGCTGACAAATACACTACAGTACAGGTAGTGTGGGTAGATTGCACATCAGTGAAAAAGGGCGTTAGCCTATCATCCATCCCCACTTTGACATTCAGTAGTTGATTGACAAAAAGTACAACCAATCTGGCCTCATCTTTTGTAACAAGTGTACAGCCAGTCTGACATCTCGTCTTTTGTAACAAGCATCACCGCCTGATCTACTACAAAACTCCAGACAACAAGTCACCTAGTTAGTGGCTTCTAATTTATTTACTTCTAAAGAAAGTGTGTAAAAGTGAATGGGGGACCTGGACCAAGTAAGAAATTATAAATTGGACTGAGTCTCATGGGCTGACCGAACAAGATGGCAGCATAGCAGACGAGCTCCACGCAGGCTAGAAATAGTCAATTGTTCACATGGATCTCCCTACAGTATAAAACTGACTGACATTTCAAACTTATTTCTCAAAACCACCACAGTGAAAACCATATCTGGGATGAAAATTGGACTGTTCAATAAAAAGTACAGCACTGACTACCCACCAAAAAGCACTAAAAGATAATAGTGAGGAATTATGTTTGGATTATACAGCGGATTCCATTCCGTTTAAGACATCAGTAAGGTAATGACCAAAACCCTGCCCCCAAAAGACCACACACACGCGCACACACACACACACACAATATATATATATAAAGTGTGTCACCTTAAATGCTAATGTGTAATAATGAATGAAATCGCAAATAGGCTGCAAAATATATATCTTTTTTTTTAATTTACATATTCTCAATAACACCCAGGTAAAACATATTAGAAGAATTTGAAGAGTGTAATAATACAATTTAGAATAAAATGTTTAATTTAATACCTGAAGAATACATTCGGAGCTTAAAACCAAATTACACTTAAACAACATTATTCACTTGTTCGTCTTTTTCACTTTACCAAAAAGCAGCTGCTTACCTCTTCATCATTCAGCTGTCTGTCTTCTCTGAAGACAACAATTTTCCACTTACAGCCAGTAAACACTGATGACCACATAGTGCACCAAGGTTACTGAACCACCAGTCCAGTAACTAAGACTGTGCAAATACAACTGATAGTCAGTGACTTTCACAATTGTTGACATTATCAGAGATCTTGCTAATTTAGGGCATTTCAGTAAAAGGACAGATGAATGGTGTCAGCATCTACACTCCTGCCAGGTAAAGGGATATTTTTTGTACAAAAGAGGGTTTGTTTTTCTATTAATCTGTTTATTGATTATATATTGCTTCTAAGCTAAAATAAGCATTAGCAGCTAGTAGTGACATTAAACCTGCATTTATTCCTTAAACCTATCAAACTCTGTCTTCTTCGTCAATGATTGACTTTCCGAGTTCAGGTCTAGTGAAGGGAACACAAATACAAACACCAGTTCTAAGACTTAAAGGGCTTACTGAATATACAGCAGTTCCACCAGGAGTCTATTTGGGAGCAAAAAAAATCACAAAAACATTTATTAATAAAAACAATTATTTGTACCAGACCATTTTACAATCTCACTTTATTATTGTAGCTTGTAGACAATATGTAAACGACCTCTGCTCTGATTGGCTGCTCTATATTGTGATTTGTATGTATGGATGTATATAAGTGTATTGGATTTTATTAGGTCACAAAAATGAATAATTCAAAATTAACTGTTTTTGTAGCATTGTTGGATTACAAAGCAATGTATCATGTGGGTCCACATGATATATGATTGCCCACAGCGGTGCCCCCTATGTGTTGCTGTGCTAATGTACTATCAGGTCAGAGCTCTGTCAGTCACTACTGGATCACAAAACCAAGTTTCTTATACAGATCTCGAGTCAGGAAATGGGCAGAACACATCACACCCTGGGCACCACTGTACACCAAAACACATGAACGCGCATGAACAGCTTCTTCCCACAGGTCATTGCTCTCATGAACACTTTCAATCTCACAGCATCAGAGACAATAATCAACAACAATCATCCACTGTACTAAACTGTGCCACATATGTATAGAAAGTAACCGTTTAACCATTCCATATGATGTTTTTAATACATAGAGATAATTGAAACATCGTGTCGAATCCTTTCAGGAAGAGGTCAGGTCACCAAACTGTTTTTAAAGATTTTATTAGACAGAGAGAAAAGTTACAGTTACAAGTTAAAAGTCTGTGGAAAGTCAAAATGCTCCTGTTTTTGGGATCCAAGAGAGAGAGAGAGGGAGAGAGAGAGCGAGAGAGAAATAGATAAAGCGTGACTCAGATTTGTCCAAAGGGGAGTTTGAAGACTGAGCACGGCAGACTGAATTTTGTCAGGAGTCTTATAGAACCCTGAACGATGGGCATGTCAATGGGTGTGTTCTGAGTCATGTGATATGACGCATATAAGCCTGTTTAAGTGGTGTATGTTTGACCCATGCTCTGTTTTGTGTGTGTGAGAGAGATGTGTGAGCTCTTATCTGTTGTGTTTGTGTTTAATGCGGGAAGTAAAACGTTTTGTTTATCATAAGCGAAGCTGTGCTGTGTTGGAGAGAATTTATGTCTAAGGGCCTATGTTTCTTAGGGCCTATGTGACCCCAGATTTTAACCACTTCTGTGACCCCAGAAACAACACACATTTATATGTTCTATATTTTTTTATTTATTCTATTATCTTTTCATCTTTCCTACAAACATGTAGATAAGTATATACAGATATATATTTGTTTCCTGTACCGGCACAAATGTTACTTTGTAACAGCTGTACACACACACTCACACCCACACCCACACCCACACACACACACACACTCCTTTTTAAGCACACCAAGAGCAAGATAAAACTGGAGTCCAATTCCTTGTATATGTAAATCCTTTGTGTATGTATATACTTACGTTCAGTTATATCTTTTGTAATATGTAGACTGGTCTGTCATTGTTCCCT
This sequence comes from Lepidarchus adonis, assembly GCA_037576955.1. Classification (NCBI taxonomy): domain Eukaryota; kingdom Metazoa; phylum Chordata; class Actinopteri; order Characiformes; family Lepidarchidae; genus Lepidarchus; species Lepidarchus adonis. The sequence continues at coordinate 24,918,557 of JBBIGC010000131.1, forward strand.
GCATCAGTAATATACACTAATGTACTCAGTAACAGAAGTGAGTTATCAGAAGCCAGTATTGCCCCGGTAACGACGGCCCTCACATGTATACATAACCGCTTCAAAGTGCAGAATTATATTACATAGTTAGATACTACAGACCAGTGAGTAGCTCAAACTTTCCCATGATTTCAGCAGAGCTGCACCACCACAAATAGAAAAACAGACACTTTATCGTCTATTCCACTAGAGTAATTTAAGTAATTTAAGTAAGTAATCTCTTTTCCCAAATATACTACACTAAAATAGCAAGTCCAATGTCGTTTTCAATGTTGTATTTATATTTCATAGAATTTTCTAATTTTCCATTTCCCCCTGACTGGTTCTTACTCTCCCCTCCCCTAGAAAACCAGAGTCACTGGATCTGTGTGGAGAGGCCTGCACGACACTACCATCTATAGAAATACACCCCCCACTGCTGAGGCAACCAAAAACCTGGCTGATGGTCTGAATGATTCTTACTGGAGGTTTGAAAGGGACAAATTCCCACCTTCAACCACTCCAGCCCAACATTAGCCGTCCCCTTCAGACCTCTGCCCATATCCCCCCACTCCGATACTCATGCTGCTCTCAAGACATGTGAAGAGGATGTGAGATGGCTCTACTAGATAGAATACCAGAAAAGCACCAGGGGCAGATGGTTTTTCCCTCTTCTATCTTAAAGCCTGCACTGATCAACTGGCTCTAATCTTCACACAGACTGTCAGCAGATCCCTGGAGCTGTGTGAAGTTCCCTCTCGCTACAAATGCTCTACCATCATTCCAGGGCACTGGAAACCCTCCGTCACAGGACTGAATGACCTCAGGCCTGTTTCTCTAACTTTTATGGTCAAGAAGTCCTTTGAACAACATGTGCCGGCCCACCTGAAGATCATCACAGGACACTGGCTGGACCTCCTGCAGTTTGCCTATTGGCCAGACAGGTTAGTGGATAATGCAATCACCAAGCGCCTGCACTACATCCTGCCCATGGACATATGCTAGGAACCTGCTCGTGGACCTCGGCTCTGCATTCAATAACGGCATCCAGTGTTTAAATCCTCTGCCAACAGTCAGTCAAACACTAGCTTCCTGACCGACAGGAAACAGTAGGTGATATAGAATGTTTTCTCCTCAGTGCTCTTCTTCTTATTAACCAATGGCTGTTAAACTGTTAAGTCTGCAGACACTACTACAGTCATCTGACCCATCCAGGATTTGGAGGAGTCTACACATCTGTAGGAACGTCTGGTGCAGTCAGAGCAACTTGAACCTGAATGCAGTCAAACCTGTGGAGATGACAGTGGATTTTAGGAGATAGACCTCAGCACAGCCGCTCTTCATAATATCCAACAACCCTCTGTTGACTGTGGAGACCTTCAGACTTTTGGGAACAGAGATCTGAAGTGTGAAATCAGTATCAGCTCCACCCAATAAGCCTCAGCAATGGACTTTCTCTAGCATTTGATTGTGTTTGGTCTGCTTCAAGAGCGGTCGAGTAAGTATTACACTTATGTCATTGGTTCTGTCACATCCATCACAGTCTGTTTTGCAAAACAGGGTGGGAACGCGCTGCAACAAACAGCGAGGACAGGTCCCTCCGCCCAACCCAAACTGTTTCATTTCATACAAATACATGCATACCATAACTTCCCACATTGTGTTTACTCTAAAGCATAATACTGTTGCCTACACTATCACAAGCAACTTTATGTACTGTAAGGGTCGCACGCCGCCGTGTGCCCGCAGCGCCTCGCCAGGCCACTTCAGGCACTAAGGGCGACACGGGGCG
>JBBIGC010000131.1:24922545-24936988 GCA_037576955.1 Lepidarchus adonis
ATACACACGTACATATATATATATATATATATATATATATATATATATATATATATGTTTTAGTTACTAGTTGTGTAAAGGTAAGTAACCCAAAGACATACACTCTCTCTCTCTCCAAGTTAACTTGAAGCTTATTAATTAAATTATTACCATCAATGTAATAAGTGCAAGGTTTATTTATACACTACATTTAAACACAGCTGACTAAGATAACCAAGTGCTATAAAAGAACTTTAAAATTAAATTAAAAAGTACAACACACATGAATATGTTTGTCAATAATAACCTCTATGGGACAAAGCGCAGAATATACACTGAAAAAAATGTTTTCTAACTTAGCAGTTTTGTCCTGCTTTCAGTCCAAATATCTAAAAAATCTTAAATCAAGATACATTTACTAGACACATGAAATAGCATATTATGTATTTTTTTTCCGAAAAATCAACTCAAAACAAAGTAGGGTTCTGTAGTGACTTACCTGCTGTTGAACTCCCTTCCTCCTCATTAAAACGCTGAATCATTCATGTGCTGGATCATTGCCGTACAATGTTGCTTTGCATATTTTGCAGTTAACACACTTTTTCTGTGTATTTAGTGTGAAATACTCTTATTTGTTTAAATGTTAGCTCTGCCCTGTCTGTGAGGTGCTAACTATAGCTAGCATCCGTGTGTGCGAGAGAGAGACCGAGTGTGCTCCGCTCTCCACTAAAGTTTTGAATAAAAAAAAACACTCCTTAATGCAGAATTCTTTAAGCTGTGAGATGTTTGAGGGGTTTCTTGCATGTACAGCCTGTTTCAAGTCACCCCACAGTATCTCAATGGGGTTAGGATCTTGGCTTTGACTCTGCCACTCCAGTAGCAAAAGCCTGCTGCCGGTCCTGTGATGACATTTTAAGGTGATTGGAGACTTCTTTTAGCATCTTGCGTTCTGCTCACGGGGTGAGCTGTCAGTGCTCAGACCATACGCTTCACACTGCATCAAATTGGTCCACATGGTGGTTGTCCCAGAAGGAAGCTACTTTTAAAGACAACGTACAAGAAAGCCCACAGACAGTTTGCTGAAGACAAGCAGACTAAGGACATAGATTACTGGAACCATTATCTGTGGTCTGATGAGACCAAGATAAACTTATTTGGTTCAGATGGTGTCAAACGTGTAATGGCAACCAGGTGAGGAGTGCAAAGACAAGTGTGTCTTTCCTACAGTCAAGCATGGTGGTGGGAGTGTCATGGTTACTGTACATACTTAAGGCGGTCAGAATGTATATAAATTAACTAACAAAATGAATAAAATGTGTTATTTGATCACCTTATTTTTTGCATACAACTGTATCAACCCATTGTGTTTACATTAGATTTAACTCTGTCCATTGATGCTGATGTTATGAGCAGAGTTGAGACAACTGAGACATTTTAGATGATGATTTAGATATAATAAAGTGCAGCCAGTCAGAACAGGGGTAATTTACATATACCATTCCAGTTTGATTTATTCTAAGAGTTAAAGAGAGGTTGGAAATTGCAAAAAAAGTGAATGGCTTTCTAGGACATGAAAACACAACAAATCATTGTCAGATGAAAAAACAAGCCACTAAAGAAAAAATATAGGATAGGGACCCTTTTGAATTAATCTGACCTGATGAAGATTTTTTTTTCCATGGAAGAATGTCTATTGGGGCGATTTTCAAAAACATAAACAGATATGAAGTTTTACATCGTTCTAGCCACCAGGCTCTTCTAAAATGGAAGAACGATTTCTCCTGTTTCTCGTTAAACTGCCCACTGCCCCTAAGGCCAGAAAGCAAAAAGCAAAAAGTGTTGAATGGGATCAATATTCTGACCTTGAGAGTCAAAATGCTCCTCCGTGTTCACCACACAGCAATTATGTTCTCTCAGATAGAACCCCTAATGTTGCAGTGACATTGTGGCTGCTAAAAGGTTAGCGTGAAACACAGCTGGAATCAAAGAGGCAGAGGGGGCCAGGGTGGACAATGCAGACCTGGATGGCCAAATAAATGAGACATAGCCTGAAGAATAAATATGTCAAATTTTATTTTGTGTGTATCTGTGTGTGTATGTGTGTCTATATTTCTAGCATTGATCCTTTGTTTGTAGCAGTTTGGGCTTTTAACCTTCATCTGTACATATAAAATGCTTTAACTTCAAGAATGAATTCTGGAACAGTCATGAACAGACTTCCGCATTACTTTATGTTTGCAAAATGCAGCAACCATCAAAGCCTCTTTGGACTGAATGGTGATCAGATATAGCTTTCGGAAAAATAAATTCATGTAAAATAATGACTGCCATGTTTTTAGCAGGGCCTAGTCTGGGCTGGCATTATTCAATAATTTGCTTTTCCGTCAACCTGAATAAAAATCAGCATTCGCTGCAGCACCTGTGCACCATTTCTCCTCATCACTTTCTCACCCCTGCTATTGTCTGCAACGAAGTGTTGTAGAGGCTCGGACCTATGTGTCAGGCTGACGCAATTGGCAAATGCCTCCCAGACCTCGAGAGTGTGGAAAAGGCCATATGGGGACTTTAATTCTCCCAAAGATGCATGAAGAGCTAAATTGAAAGAGTAATGGCAAAGTGACGTCAGTGCTGAAGCTCAATGCAGGAGAACTCAGCCTCAATTTATCAAGAGTAATTCCCCTAGCATTAGCTTTAGGGTCTAAAAGGCTACATGGCATCAGGCTGCCATGCTTCCTACCATTTCTGCCTTTGCTCCTGCTGTGCTTGTGGGCACGCATCAACGAGTCGGCACCATTCACAATTAACACACACTGGGATACTTTAGTGGTATGTGACAATTTAGCTTATTAGCTTTTGATTAGCTTTTTACTCTCACAGGGCTCAACAATCTTTGGTGTCACATGTTTAGCTCAAATATCCACAGCATTAACACCACCCACACTATATTGTGTAGTTTCCCCTTCATGTTGAGAAAAACAGCTCAGACTTCGGTGCACTGTGTGTTCTGACACCTTTCTATCATAGCTAGCATTAGCTAACTGTGCTTCAGCAGCTCTTCTGTGAGATCAGACCCAACATGCTAACCATACACGTCAATAAGCCTTTGTTGTATGTCTAGTATTCAGTTAGAGTCACAGGGCTCAAATTAGCATGCTGTGTATATAACTAGCTCGCTAGTTACCATTTTTATTTAAAACCCTAATATCTAAATTAATTAAATAATCCACAGTATTCAGTACTCAATCCAATTCCCTGAATGAATCAGTCGTACTGTAATTGGTGGCGGATTCATTTCTCACTTCCTGAACAAAGTGAAGCCAATATCCAACTCAGCCACACCACAGAACTGACCCTACCTCCTGCACCACAGGAGAAAACCTGAATGGTAGAGAAAAAGCTTCGTGTGAGTAATAAGTTGATTTAATAAATAATTTGATCAGCCCAAGCAAACCACATGTAAATATATATTTGATTTCAGACCACCAAAAATAGACCACTTCATTTACTTCTGTCAATTTCTAGCAGTAAAGCAGGAGTTAGTCAACGACTTCATTAAAATCCGACATTTCAGAATGAGCCCCCAAATGGGGTTAGGCAAACATGTCAATATCTAATAAAAAGGCAGAAGTGTGATCAACCTGAGGGTAGAATTAACATAAAACAGAGCTACAGACCGGCTGGCGTTAAAGTGAAGCCGACTGATATTAAGACTGAAACAAAGAAAAAGAATAACACTCAATAGCACATATGCACATCTTAAGTACTGAAAGTACAATCCCACAAGACAGAGGATGACAGTTTCTCTTAACCTTTACACTTAAGATACTCCCTTAAGAATTTTCATTTCCTGTCTTCACTGTGACTGATAAAGTAAAAATTAAGAGAAAGATTCAAATACAATCAGCAATTATGTTATGCTACAAATTAAATTGCAGTAACTGTTGCATGTATATAATAACTATCAAAAAAGTGAATAGAGGTTGTGTCAGAACATATTGTGCATCACATCCAGAGCTTTTTTCCAGCATGAGGGGGACCTAGAAGATTTTAGAAGAGCTTATAGAGCTTATAGAGCTTTGTCAGCTTAAAGGAAGTATTTGATGACAAATCATATGTACACACTTTTCCACATACCCCAGATATTGACGATCGTTCAAGACCTGTCTAGGGTCTAGATTTTGCTTCATTTTAGACACGAACAGATGAAGTTAATGTCCCTAAGATTAGAAGTCAATACTGCATTCCCAAACTTTCTCCCAACCAAAACTGCATCCAGCTTTCTAACAATATACTATGAGCTATAAAAAACCCATATATTCACCATTACAGTGAATCATCACTAGGGCAGATATTAACAAAGCAATACTGAAGTGTCACAAAAATTGATTCCAAGTTCAGCACTCCTTATGAAATGGTTTGTGAAAACAGACCCTGTTGTCATAAAAATGTTCATCTGCAATGTTGATCATCTCGTTCAATTTAAAAAAAAAAATAGAATGAAGGTTTAATAAAAATACAATACAATATTTTATTGTCTGTCTTCCAATAGAAGCCCTGACGTTTATTCAAAAAATAATTCAGATGGCCCGGCGTTTAATAGAGACTTTTGTTGGAGACGGGCTATTATTCTCTTCGCAGACGGAATGGTGATGGTATTTATGCAGCTTCTTCGCATTTATTTTGATAAAACATCACGACTAAAATCATCCCTCTGTTTGTTCGGTGGTGATACTTGTCTGTGACTGGCTGTTATTGTGGGAGTGGTTTAGCACCGAATGCAGTGATCAGTTTAAACAGAGCCGCTTAATATCCGTCAATAATCCTCAGATATCAAGACAGAAATTAGTAATTACGCACGTTACACTCATATAACTGTCTTCAGAAATCAGAGGTTAATCCGTTTTAGGGAATAAATTCTGTTAAAACACGGCGGTAGAAAGTAAAAGCTCGGAGTCATGTGCCTGTGAAAGTTGGGGAGGGGAGGGGGGTGTTACCTGGTTACTATTGGAGACCGGCATCTATTTGTACCGACATCTCTTCAAACCTTTCATTTATTGAAAACAGGCATCAATAAGAGATGGGTTATTATTAGAAGATTTATAGTAGTATACTATTTTTTTTTCCATTTATTATCAAATACGGATTTACATTATTTGATTCTATTCTGTTTTACTTTACATTTTAGTTTGTAAAAGTTGTAAAATATTCTCAGTCAACTCCTGTATTACCACAAAGCTTTGTCTTTTCTCTGTGCGTTGAGGGTGATGGGTGATGGCTTGATTTTCTCATTCCTCCCACTATCACGCCGAATCTATTACTGGTTCAAAGGCTCTGTAAACCTGAACTAATTTCATGCTTTGCTCCACAAGTGGCCTGGCTGTGATCGAGATACTTAAGAGTACGTCTGACAGGTCATCTCAGTGTTTATACAAGATGCTCAATACCGGGGTCCTTCGTCTCTAGTCCATTTTCAGTAATTGCACCAGAGAGAGAAAGAGAGCGAGAAAGGGAGGATGTATGACAGAGTCGTAGCACAGCTAATAAGCTGCTGCTCCAACATCCTTTCTGCTTGTTAGCTTGCTTGTCTCTGGCTCATGGTTAGAAAAAGCTGAATTTTAAAGGAAAGCTTTTAGAGAATGGCTTTCCATTTCTTTAGCAAAGGTGACGCACTTGCACTCTATTTCTGACGAATACCTGAATACGCTTAGTCAAACCATAATTATGTCATTGTTGAAGAAATAAATAGCCTACTTTATGTTCATTATGGAAATTTCCTGTATCTTCTTACATCAGCTTGTGCTTTAACTTCTGAATCAGCATTGCTTTAAGAATAAAGGTTTATTTTTTGTCACAGAGTTTGCCAGAGTCACAAAGGTCATGATTACATCCACAGGAAGCAGGTGAAGGGGCTTTACAATAACATTTAGGCCTTTTGGCATTGACAGAAGCTAAAAAACTGACACACATATACAGGCACAAATATGTGATACAACGGCCAACAACATGAATCAGCCAAATAATTCCAGATATTTTCAAGCGAATGGTTCATCAATGTGCATTACAAGAAGGAATATTTTGAGTAATGAGGAACAAATCTGATCATTCACATGTCTTTCGGAAACTTTTCAAGTGACCTTTCCATGCATCATGCACAATCTGCTGGTAGTGACTGGACAAAAGTCCCATCCAGTCTAAGTAGTAAAGTATAGAGTTCTGTTTTTGTCAAAACATGTACATTCAGAATGCATTACTATTTCAAGAGTTGGGATCAAGTCATTGTTTTGCAAGTCCCAAGTAAAGCTCAAGCCTTTTCACTTAAGTCCCAAGTCAAGACACACAAGTCCAGAGTCGAGTCCCAAGTCCTAAACAAGTCATTTGACCAGTTTCCTCAACATCGTCACTGACATGAGGCCTCAGTCTATGGGTGAAAATGACGGCTTCACTAAAATGATCTGCACCTTGAACCCTCGTTACACTCTGCTTTATTATTATTCTAACAGCTCAAATAGCAACATGTTTGGGAACTTTCTAAAGATTTTAGTTCTGTTTTTGAATAAAAGGTTGGAAACTAATGCTTTTCTTGTTTTTTTTTTACATTTATCAGATTCATCGATTAATCGAAAAAATAAACAACAGATTAATTGATTATTAAAATAATCGTTAGTTGTAGCTCTACAGCAAATATTAACCCAGTGTGTGTGTGTGGGAGAGAGAGAGAGAGAGAGAGAGAGAGAGAGAGAGAGAGAGAGAGAGAGAGAGAAAACAACAGCTGAATAAACAGAACAAATGCATAAACAGTTTGAATTATCTATAGCAGGGGTGTTCAAAGTCGGTCCTGGAGGTCGGTGCTGCACAGTTTGGTAGTTCCCTTCCTCAGACACACTCCCTGAACCTGGCAATTAACAGGTGAGTTGTACCAGGTTCCAGAAGCCCTTTCAAGGATTGCATTTGCAAAAGACCAAATTGGAAAAAAGTCTGTCAAACATTTGTGCACAACGGGGCCGTAGTATGATGCCACTATAGCTGAAAACTCGCTCCACTGCCCAGACCCTTAAAGCCACTCGTAACAGTGAAGGAAGAGCCTTCTTTTCATTGACCAGAATAAAAGGGCATTTTGACCTTCGGGTATGTCAAGGTAGTGACTTAGCTGTAAGCGTTGGAGTGGTACCAACACTTTTCTTCTGCCTCTTATGATAAGCAGCAAGCAGCCCTTCCTCTTGCCCAAGTTCCTCTTCTCTTCCTCATCAACAGCAGACACAGGTGGTTCAGTCTCTGCAGCTTGTGAAGTCAAAAAGGTGTTAAAAATCAAGTCAAAGTGTTACTTTGGACTGAGTAACTTTCATTATTTTCAGAATTTTTCAAATGAAACCACCAGTTAATTGAAAAAAAAAAGCAAATTGTTTCGTAATAAAAATAAACATTAGCTGCATTTAAAATGATTCAACAACAAGAGCACAAATCAGATTTTAAAATAACACCATAATTAAACACCAAACAATAAAACCATAATTTTAGGTTGTATATGATATACCACATATATAAAATAGCGGTTTCTGATAATTCAAGTTGATTTTTAAATACCTGATTATGGCGCTAACATCAGCCAGTTGACTGACTGTGTCTTGGCTCAGGCTCAGAACACAGATACTGAACGGTTCACACAGTAATCAGTGTCAATCAAACATTTCAATGACGTGAGAAATGCTCTGATTAAAAACAGTTTCATTATCTTGTTTCGAGTTTACATCGGTTATTATCAGTAAAAAGTAGGACAGTTGTTGACCCCTGAACTAGACATTACATTAGCCTCGACTTAACTTACTTTGAGTAACTTCAAATGTCGATGTTGTAGCCTTTTCGTCTGTAGTTTTTGACCCACATGTGTTGCATACTACAGTTCGTTTCTTGTTGACCACCTTGTAATTTGTAAAAGCAAACGAAATGCTAGTCATATTTGTTTCACGTTACTTTTGATTCTGCAACTTGATTGGATGTTGTATTACAGCTGGGAATTCTGGGTAAGTTAGTATAAACTGGCTGGAAATGAATACGGTTAACTTTATTTGATTCAAGAAATGTATTCGTTTTTTAAAACAACATACTTTTTGTTTGGTGTAAGGTATCAAGTTTGTTCAAGACAAAAAGTTCAAGTTTGAAAAGATGTCGGTACAAATAGATGCCGGTCTCCATAGTAACCAGGTAAATCACTTCCACTGTATAAAATGCCCCAACTCTCAAAAAGTGTATGAATGAATTTAGCTGAAAATGTGAAGAATCTGTAAATTTTCTCCCTTAATTTAAAATAAGAAGTATTTCAATGGTGAAAGTAATGGTTCAGGCGATTTTATATAAAGGTGTTGTCTTTACTAAAGGACCTATTTAAACACTTAAACCATCAGGTTCCTATAATCCACACCAACCACTGTGAGCATTTCTGATTGGTCAGTTTTAACTTTTAATAAACCGTTGAATTATGCAGAAATGTTGAAAATGTGGTGGAATTTGCCTTTATGTAGTTGTTTTCTGATAGAGAGCGTGTTGTGTAATAATGTACTTCAACATTTTTTCAAAAAACCTTAAGGGTTCCACTATTGTCATAGGTCAAAGAACCTTTTGTGGTGCAATATATAGAACCCACTCTTCTTCTACTCACTCTGGTACATAAATAGAAATAGAAATTCAATGTAAAGTAAGTAGAGAAAATGATGGAATAGCTAGAAGATTTAGAACAGAAGAGGAAACTGCTTTTGGATTTCAGTCTGAGCCCTGACACACAAAAAACGTTTCATGTGTAGGAGTCATGGGGTAATGGCATATGAAGAGTATGTCCCATGTCCTCTTATAGCCTCATCATAAGGCCTCTGTCCCTCCCCCTGATGCGGCCCCCGCTGCACTGGGCTAGGTCTCTATGGTTACAGGCGTCCCGCACCCCTTCTTCACATCTGTGACATCTAATTTTCTCCGGGATCGGCTCAGTGAGGAGAGCAGAGCAAGATAATGATATGCTTTTACCCAGAGCTGACTAGCAAAACAATCACGGCCCAACACACCAGGCATCATTAGTGCCTGCATGAGTATCTATTACTTCCACAACTGGTCACCTGTTCAGCTCCTCAAGTACAGAGATACTCACAAAGATTTGTTGGATTGACCATATGACAGAGGCAATATTGGGCATTTCAGCTTAGAAATCAGTTGGAACAGAACATATATAATGCACGTGCAGATGAATGGCAGAGTTACTCATTTCCCCTGTTCACTGGATGGTTAGTTAAAGAGCTATTTTCATAAAGAGCTAGATTTTGCTGCCTAAAGCATTTTCCAATTACTGGTAATTATACTGGGTTTTAAAATATTGAAATATTGTGTCTGTTACAGTGCCCGTGACGGATGAGATTTCAACAGAAGTAGCCATGGTTCACTGATGTAGTGCGTGAGATTTTGTGAAGATGAAACATCTACATAGCCAGGTGTTGGCTAATGGTGACACTGATGTTATTCAGTAGGTGGGACTACATGGGCATTAGCGAAGGTCATGTGCTTCCTAGAGGTCAACTTGTTAAATAAATGTTGTACTTTTTGGCTGAACAGTTGTCAAGCTACATCCCAATGAGTGCTTTGCATCTACCCCACTTAAGGAGACACCATCATGAAGGGACCCACCCACAAATCTCACATTCTATAACAGACATGTGGAGCTACAATCACACCAAGTTTCAATGTGGGTTAATGAAGCCTAAGTATTTGATATTGGTATGTTTATATTAATAAACATAAACATAATTCAAATTTCAGCTAAATTCTAAAAGTAGATGAAGAAAACCTAGTTATAAATGACACAAATATTATTATTAAAAACACAAGATCCCATAACATCTGCTTCTGGCAAAAGTAAGTGAATCCTTAGTGTTATTATATAATTTGAAGGTGAAAGTCTTGTGTGAATTGCTTCTGAGTGGGAGACATTTATTTAAAAGCAGGGATCTAGCAAAACCACACATAAAAAACATTTTGCACTCCACCAATCAACAGTCAGACAGATTGTGTAAAATTGGAGGAAATTTCATTCAATTTGCTACCTCACCCAGAAGTGTCGGCCATCAAAGATATTTCCACCTGCAAGAAGTTGAACCCAGGTTAGTCAAGCAGTTCACTTTTTCTGTTTGAAAATACAAAGCTAAAAAACTATTAACATTTTTTATTTTACTAACAGTTTTTATATGATTCCTCTTTTCTTTTTACTTCTTAGTTTTATGCTTTTTGTCTCTATCTATACACCCCCTAGCATGTGATGTTTGTAAATGTAAATAATCATAAAAAAAGTTCTCTAAAAAGAACATACTGTATTTGCCCATTTACAGTTTACTATAGATCATGTGGACAAATCATGTGGACAAAACCTTAACTAGGTTTTCCACATATACTTTTAGAACATCAGACAATGTTTTAGGTCACATTCATAAAAATATATAGTCAAAAAAAGGTATAAAGGGTTCAAAAACTTCCAAGCACCACTGTATGACCTTTGCTCAGCAGAAATAATAATTATATTATTTAAACTTGGGCAAGCATGGGCTTAAACTATACCCATATTAAAAGGATACAGCAAAATTCTTATTATAATTGTGACATTTCACAGCTGTTTTTCCAAATACAGAACAGAAACAGTTGTACTCTATTTTGAATCAAATAAGAATGAAAAAGTAAACTGTTTGAAATCCAGTTTAAAACTAACAATATGTCAGTGATGCACAAACATTTTTCTCCAGATAGGAGTGTGAACACAGAGGATGCAGCCAACATGTTAAATGAGTGGGTCTGCAGATGGCTATGGATTTGACATCCATGTTGAGATGGCTTGAGAAAATGTAGAAAATAAATGTTGCTGATGTTCCCACTTCTAACATATGAAACACTGTTTCACATATAACTGAATCAAACACCTGGCCTGGTTTAAAACACAGGCACAAAATACATAACATTTCAATGCACCAATGTTCTTTGAATAATGACATTTATTATCAATAATAATAATCCTAAATTACTTTTCCACAAGCAGTGTTACATGACTCAGCGAATCGGATTTTACGACAGAATGGATTTCGAATTGCTACTAAACCCACTCCAGTGATACACCTGTGCCCCAGCCCCTTTTTCGGGCCTGACCCTGGTGGGGTCGGACGGGGGCGAGGGGTGAATGCTGTGCTAGCCCACTGTATAGCACTGCTGATCATTGTGTGGAATGAAGAAATCTGATAACCAAAAGCATAACTCACAAATGAGGCAGCGGCAACAAACATATTTTCATACTTATTGTCTCATATTGTGTAGTTCACAGCAGGTTTTTGAGCAGTGGCTTCAGACAGTTCATAAAGTAGCATTACGTTCATGTATAATTCATAAATAGCGATTGCAAAAATGTATGACATGCTTGAGTTACTTCGACTCTTAATGTCACTGTGACATGCCATCAACATCCCACTTGCTTTGTGCCCGCTTATCACTTTCAGAGCTCTCGATATCAGTCTTACAGTCTTACATATGAGCCAAAGCGTCCTAAAATATTATAAAATTGTGCTGATTATGAAAGAGAATAAATGCTTTTAGCAAAATGGCTCAGATATAACAAGTACACAAGTTCTCTGATACTTATAGCTGTTTCCCCCCATAGATGACATTTCTTTTTTCCTCCCACTTTGTGATTTCCTTTAACATTTGTTCTCAGCTTCCCTTATGTTTGCACAACTCCACCTATCCTCAAATGTCAGCGATGAAACGAATCGGCCATGACTGACTATGATAGATAAAGCCCCCCCAGGACAATAGACCGCTATCAATACTCTGTCGGCGCACACGTAATGCATTGTGAGTGGCCGTGGATGCTCTGACTACATGGCATGGATTTTATGTGCTACAACAAAAGTTTAAAGGTGTCCAGACATTCCAACTAATCAGTGAATTTAGCTGATTTTAAGTGCTGCCATCGGTGACACTCATACAGCTTTTAGTCTCCAAAGAAAGGCATTGGTAATAGAATGTGATGCTCTACAGCAGCTGTATGGGAATTTAGAGGGATATAATGTAGGAATGCATGACATTATCTGAATAATATATGTATCTGCAGATATTTCTTTAAAAACGTATCAGCTCTGATGTTTAAATCAATATGTTTAAATATTTCAGACTGATATTGAAAAATGTATTAAATGTCCTGATGCTGGGATACTGTGCTAAAATATTGGTACTTTATTAAGTTTATTACATTTTTAATAATCTACAAATAAGTAATTACATGTCTCTGGAATTTTAATAGATATTTTATTTATTATTATTTTTATTTTTTATTAATGTTTATCAGAATCAGAATCAGAAAAACTTTATTATCCTAGAGGATATTGCTTATGTATTTGTATGTATTGGCACCAACATAAATTTGCATTAAAAATTACACAGTTGCCATATTGGTGCATACTATTGATAGATAAAAATATATATATGTTTTGTTCATTTCTCTTTAAACTTCTATTTAAACTTGCACAGTCTTAGAAGTGATCAGGGGACATTAAATTACACGTTGTAGTTGTATAACTGCATATGTAAGAAAACAAAAATTTGAATTTTGAATCTTGAATCTTACTTTGTATTAAGCTTAACCTAATGAATGCTCTTGCATTTTAATGAAGTAAAAATAAAAAAATTATTATTTAACATGTTTCAGAATATTGGATGCTCCTTTGCAGATACATCGTTATTGCAGCAAAGAGAAGAATGTTGGTGTCACCATGCTATATTTTTAATGTATATATCTGCTGATGCTGATTTTTTAATTAAAAAAAAAAAGACTTTATACTATGTATTTCTATGAGTTTAAAGATTAAACAAAATTTAAAGAGGATTTAAGCAGGATATTTCAGCACCACCTTCAGAAGAAGAAGATTTCAGCACCACCCAAACATGCTGCTCTTACAGAATAGAATAAAGGCCCCAGCAAATAACGGGTTTAAATATTGTCAAATATCAGATACTGATATGATTCTGATAGTATTCTGCTTTCCTAGTTTTGGCTCCTTGACATTGCATTGACAATAATAAAAAATAACAATAATGTTGCAGAAAAAAAAGACTAAATAATAAATAGATTTGTAGGCTGATCTGATATTTTTCATGTTCATATCTGCCGATGCCGACGTGTTTCCGATATCAATGAGCATCCCTAATTAATTTGATTGATTGCAGAAGAAGTGTTGGATGACCGGGGGTCTACAAACTTTTGAGAACACCATACTGAATCTTTATTCCGAGCTTTACCATTAGTCAGCTCTGGTCTGAAGATGAACACAAATAGTCAATCGAGATCTGGGAGGCTATGTCTTTCGATTCACACCTTATGCCCAGTGTCTCAAAGCGCATTACATCTGACAACAAATCACAACCAAACAAATGCCCAATCTTTAAAAAATGTAACTGTGTGTCCTTTACACGTCCTTTGCCATCACCTTCCATTTGTCACCTATGAGGTAATTTCCTCTCACTTACACAGTAGTATTGGGGTTGGGGAGAACACAAGCATCATAATAAATGAGCCGCCTCTGGTCATGCCCTGCCTTTTAACACGCTTTCTTGAAGGAAAATGCTTCAAAAATGAGGTGTGAATTTTCGATGCCTTGAATTTACCCAAGGCCAAAATAAAAGCGAGCTTGGCATTTGCTTATATGGAGAAACATATTGTGTGTGTGTGTGTGTGTGTGTGTGTGTGTGTGTGTGTGTGTGTGTGTGTGTGTGTGTGTGCGTACGTGCGTGCGTGTGTGCGTGTGTGCGTGTGTGCGTTTGCGTGTGTGCGTGTGTGCGTGTGTGTGTGTGTGTATGTGTGTGATCTATATAGAAAGAGACACCGAGGTGATGATTGACACCTGAGATGCTGCTCATTGTTTCTGACAGCTGTTTACAGAGGATTCAAAACTCAGTTACTCACTTTAGATAAGACAACACTGAACAGGGAGCAGATTGACCGACATTAGACATTTAGTACTAAATACATTTATGTAACAGTACAATGTAAATATAAAATGCATGTGGAAAACATGCTATTTAGGTAACTTTATGTAAATCTATAGAGATATGTATATGTATTCTGCTGATGTTTCAGTATAAATACAAACGTCGCTCTCAGCCGAACACCCAAACAGCAACTTTCCATGAGAAGAACTATACTTTGTAAATTTCATTCTGAATCATTTCTATTTGTCCATTTGTCTGTCTGACGCAGTGTATAAAATGATATAAAATTGATTATATTTATGTTTAAATAATTGAATTATTCAAATGAAATCAAGTTTTTTGCCTGTAGTTACTGTTTTAGGTCTTAATGGAAAATGTTGGGTGGTAAGTATTTAAACACACACACACACACACACACACACACACACACACACACACACACACACACACACACACACACACACAC
>JBBIGC010000131.1:24948232-24970362 GCA_037576955.1 Lepidarchus adonis
CCCTCTCTGGGTTGGGAGTGAGATCCTGCCCCAGGTGGAGGAGTTTAAGTATCTCGGGGTCTTGTTCACGAGTGGGGTAATGTAAACCATTACTTCAGCTTCAGGGCTTCACTTTTGTTTCCTTTGTCACTTGGCAAGTTGCGCCGGCATCATGCTACCAACCGAACTAGAACTCTCTATCCCTACAATTTTTCCGCACCAGACCCTACATAGTCCACAATGCAATGCTCTCCATGAAACATGCCTTCCACTACACCCAGCAAATTATGGAGCGTTACTTTTCTGTCTGATCTAAAATATTGTTGAGGACAGTTCAGCAAATTAACTGTGTGTTTACTTACGTTGACAGGGTTCCCTTTTAGTGTCATCCATCGCTATGAAATAAAGGTCTGTTCCATCAATGTTCTGAAAGCCAAAGTCAGACTTTAGATTCAAACATGGTCTGTGGGATTGAACCAGACACTCCCCTCATGCATCATTGAGCCTTGGGTGCCCATGGCCCTGTGGCTATTTCACCAGTTGTCCTTCCTTGGATCACTTTTGATAGGTATTAACTGCTGCACATCTGGAACACTCCATGAGACCTGTTGTTATGGAGATGCACTAGCCATCACAATAAAGCACTTAAGCTCACCCATCTTTCTGTTCACTTGCTGCACAATATACCCCACCCTCCAACAGGTGTCAATGTAATGAAATTACAAGTCAATGTCAATCAATTTGCTTGTCAGTGATGATGTTATGGCTGTTCAGTGTATATCTCACCCAAGCTAAAGAGACCACTCTTGCACTCTCAGGCTGGGTATTTCTGTTGTTTTATTACAATTTCCCATCTGCATCTTTTCCTGGATCTATCAAATGAAATTAAGTGTTTTGATAACTATGACCAGTGACAGTGGGGCTAAAACTTATTATAACCCATTGCTTTAAGGTTCACACAGCTTTTTTTAAACAATAGTGGCAGTGGTGGCCTAGTGGTTATCTGAAGGCTGCAGGTTCAAGTCCTGGCCCAGGCACCAGTGAGGGGGTTTGACAAAATATCGATATGGCGATATATCTTCGTCCTTGCTCACGTGATAAGATAATCGATAGCCTGACGGCAAAATTGATATTTTAATTAATAAACATTTGCTGCCAAATTGACTCTGCATTGCTACTTTTTCTCTCCTCTGGGTGGCGCTGCTTGACTGAGTGCAGGAGTGAAGGTAACTTGGGTGAAGGCTGAAGACGGATAGCAGAGAAAGCTCTGCCATGTTTGAATCTAAACTAAACTTTAGAACATTGAAAGAACACAGTGTGGATTATTTTGTGAAGACGATTATCTCTGCCTGTCTCTTTCCCACATTCGTTTAATAGCGATGGATGATGCTATAAGGGAACCCTGTCTATGTGAGTAGACACACATAATTTGAGAGCTTTTTTAAAAAGGTGAAAAGACTCAATAATGCAAGTGTGCAGAATTGTGCGTCCCCACCAATATCTAGCATTTGCTGAACTGTCCTTAAGAATAGTTTAGATCAGAAAGAAGCATAATGCTCCATAATTTGCCTATAACTAGCTGGCTGTAGTGGAAGGCGTGTTTCATCTAGAGCAAAGCATTGTGGACTATGTAGTGTCTGGTGCAGAAAAATATGTTGTAGGGATAGGGAGTTGTAGTTCTGTTGGTAGCACGATGCTAGCTCAACTTGTGACAAAGGGGAACAGAAGTGAAGCCCTGAAGCTGAATTAGCGTTTTCTCTGCGCTTCCGACCACGGTCACAAAGCAAATACGGGAAAGGTAACAATAGTATTGCTGTTACTTATGTAAATTAATAACACAGCCCCATATTTCTGTGATGTATCGCTATGTCATTGTCATGTGATATATTGATTATTGCGGTATCACAATATTATTGTTATCATGGGCCGCGTATCGTGAGATACCCTGCGATTCCCACCCCTACCAGTGAAGTGCCCTTCAACAAGACTGTACCGTCCCTGGGAGCTGTTGATAGCTTCCCACTGCTCTGTGTGTGTTTGGGTTAAACGCATAGGTCACATTTCGTTGTGGTGCACTTGGTGTGTGTGTGTGACTGTGATAATGACATTTTACTTTCATAACTTCAGCAACACACAGTAACACAATAACTATTAACGCGCACACTGAGTGTTACGTGCATGAAGTCTGCACATGTTGTGTTTCATCCTCGCCAAAATTTGGACAAATGTCTTAGGGAAATGGTGTAAACGACTTTTTGAAGTTAGATATAATATAATCCCTTATATAATTAAACGAAAGCACATGACGTAATAAGAAATGATAACTAGGTTTGAGAAGGATAATAGTAATGATATATTTCTATATAAATACACACACACACACACACACACACACACACACATATATACATACATACATAAAAAATCAGATCTGGTGGAACACTTGCCACAGCATCCCTCCCCCCTCCAGTCCAGGGTTGAATGGGGATGAAGCCTCTTCGTGTAAAGTCCTCATTAGTCCCAGCTGCTACCTGTATGGGAGGCGTAGCTGTGGCTGTAACATAATCCAGTAAAGCCAACATTTGGTGTGTTCAAATTACACATTATACCATAGTACTATAAATTATATACAAATTTACAAATACTATTTCTACCTTATATTAAAAAGGTTGTAATATTTTCCAAAATGCAATTAAAAACTAGAACCTGCGATATATTAATTCACATGAACCCTTAATGAATTGACAAGAGTATTACGAAAAGAAAAATAGTTTTACTGACCAATTTAACTGTACTTAGAATATATACACAAATTAATCATTTAATAGCTACAGACACACTCAACAAAAGTCAGGACAAAGGCATGTTTACCATTGTCTACAACTCCTTTCCTTTTAGTTACACTATTAACTGAAATTACCTTTAAAATGAAAGCTTTTAAACTTAAAAATAAGAATAAAGCTAAAAAAAAAAAGATTTATGATGTAAAAATCATATGTTAATATGACATATGTTAATCAGTCTAACAGTGGGGTTCCTGTGTTGATGGATGGTCCAGACACTAAGCAGACTGAGGATGCATCAGTGATAGGTCCATTGTACTTTAGTATCACCCACCTGATAAGAGCAGCAGCAGCAATCGACCTATAGAATTAGCATAACTGGCTACCTTCTAGGCCATTGGTCCCCAACCACCGGGCCGCGGACCAGAACTGGGCTGTGAAGCATTTCGTAATGGTCCATGAAATTTTTAAACTTTTTTTTACCATCTAAGTATGTTCAAGACATCAACTTTGCCAGTATTCTGGATAAAAGTCACGGCAGAAAACCTTGAGATCGCCCCAACAGCACTAAAAACTTATTCAGAAAGGACCGATTATGTGTTACCATAGCGACTAGAGGGTGCAAAGGTCAGAGGAGGACGTTAATCTGGTCATTGTTAGCGCATTTCAGGAAGAAGTTACATAATGACACAGTGGATTCACGTTTATTATTATATTTACAAAATACCATAGTTTTTGTGTTGTTCGTATCATCAACACCCAGTCTGCGAAAATATTGTTGGACATTATACCGGCCCGTGGTGCAAAAAAGGTTGGGGACCGCTGTTCTAGGCTACAGCACAAGCACAGGCCCAAGTTTGGCGAGCTATCGCTGGAGAAATGCATACACCTTACAATTTGCATGTTGTGGCAAGGGTGAGGGACGAGGTTGGCGGCTTAATGGGGTAAATAACAAGGTAGAAAATCTGTTCAGCAGCTTTTCATTTGGAGAGGCTTGCTTGGTGAGATAACGGGGGGTGAGCTAAGTGCTAAGAGGGTTTTATTGTAGTTGATGTGTGTTGGGAGCTGTTAGAACAGCATAGGTTTGGTGATTCCCCCTCAACGTCTCCAGCCATTACATGGATGTGAGAAACTCTCAGCAGCAGTACTTGATTTAACCACTGATTGAGCCCAAACCAGGGATTTAATGATTCCTACAACATATTCCAGGCTTCCATGAGGAGAACTCTGGAAATTGGAACCAAACACATTGTCAAACATGTACTTTGTTAATTTTATTTGTATTGATTCTAATGTTAGTGATCTTAAAATAAAAAATGAAAACACTTACTGCCTATTAACAACTCTTACATATACATTTCTTTTGCACAGTACTGTGGGTCTGGAGTGCTTGTATGAAAGTGAAACACACACTCTCTGTCTACAAAGCCACACTGCTGCAGCCCATGCAGAAAGTGGTCTGATGAACTAAGCATGGCATTGGAAGTGATGACAACATTGACATAATTATTAACTAACATCTTGGTCTTTTTCATCTTTGCCATAGAGAAATCAGAGCTAAAATATGGACCCATCTGACTACAGCACATGGTTTCACAGTCTTTCAATCCATCTGAGATGAGCTCAGGCCTTGAGAACTTGCCAGCATTGCTGCACAAAGTTGATGAATGGCTTCTTCTTTGCGTTATACAGTTTTGAGATATATTTCTTGATAGAACTACAGACTGGGTTAAGCAGTGCTTGTTGACTTTACTCTTTAGGCCTTGAGATGTCTCTAAATCTTTTTACAGTATTATGTACTGTAGATGTTATGAAAGATGTCGATTCTCTACAATCTTGCCTGAGACACAGGTCTTTTGAAGTGAATGCTCTCACAAATGTTGGCACAAAAAGTGAGCCATTCTTGTAAAGATGGAGACTTTTGATTGATCACGATTGCCCTTAATTAGCCCCCTTGAGTCTTTAAAATGAAAGTCCCAGCTTTTGTTGAGTGTGTTGCAGCCATCCTGTTAAAAATGTGTATACCGGTATACTTAAATAAAGTTACCTGCATGATGTCCTCACCTGCTGTGTTTCTTCGCCAAATTTTGAACAAATGTCTTAGGAAAAGGGCGTGAGTGACTTTTTGATGTTAGATATACATACAGTATTGTTCAAAATAATAGCAATGCAATGTGACTAACCAGAATAATCCAGGTTTTTAGTATAAATTTTATTGCTACATGGCAAACAAATTACGACCCATTTTCCTCAGGCTTTCAAATGTATGTTCAACAAGTGCTGGATTCATCCTTAAATAGGGGTCACCTGATTCACACCTGTTTTTTCACAAAATTGATGACCTCACTGATTGAATGCTAAACTGCTATTTTTTTAACACACCCCTTTCAACTAATTGCCCAATTGCGCAGCCTTAAGATCGTGCATGTCATAAATGCTGGGTCTTGTTTGTTGTCTGAGAATCTACTGCACTTACTGGTAACTTGTTTGCCATGTACAATAGCAATAAAAAATAGAATAAAAACCTGGATTATTCTGGTTAGTCACATTGCACTGCTATTATTTTGAACAATACTGTAATATAATCTATGATATAATTAAAAGAATGCACATGGCATAATAAAAAATTATAGATTTGATAAAGATAATAGTAATTATAGATTTATACATAAATTATATATATATATATATATATATATATAAAATGACACACCACAAATCTAATGGAAAGTCTTGACCAGAAGCAATGCGCATTGTTTTGATTGATATGTTCAACCAGGTCATCATCAAGTTTCACTTTTGGTTCCCAACCTGCATCATTCCTGCTCTAAGGAGATCAAGTGTTGGGAGTGGTAACAGGAAAAGCATTAAAAGTGCATAGTGGGAGTCCAGGAACAGCAATGGGAATCTAGAACACTTTAATCAAGGGCCGAATTCATCAGGTTACATAAACGTTCCTCAACTGACATTAACCCCCAATTACACAGGTTTCTACAAGCATCGGTTATCATAAAGGCTTTACATTTTCAGTGTAAATTGACCTTAGAAAGCATTGTATGTTTGAATAAACCTTTATAGATGTATTATACTTATGTCAGCCTGCATCATTCAATATTCTGAATGCTGCTTTTCATTTTGAGTTACCACAGATATCTGTTTTTGCTCATTAAAAACAGACATGCTTATTATTATTATTATTATATATTTTATTTCAAAAGGACATAAGGATATAGCAAATTTATCTTGATTTTATGAAGACAAGATGCTGAAAGGGTAGGTACATCCTGGCTTCAAGCAATACAAATGGTGGGTAAATGGGACTGGCCCTCTCAAAAGAACAATTTAAAAACCATAGCGATATATCTTGGAGGGGATCCTTACAGAGTTTTGCACACATCTCACATTGCAGACAGTGATTTCGTAAACCGTTTTTGAGTTCCAGAGCGCTGACGCAGACAGTTCACATTCTACAAAAACTCCTGACCTAAACCGAGCAAGTTTCAGATGAAACAAATGAGCAAAAAAGAGAATAGTGTACATTAATGCACACAATTCATACAAGTTCCATACAAAATCCTAATTTCTATGCAAGTCAGCCTCATGTGGCAGTCGTAACATAACTATTCATTAGACAAAAACAAACAAACAACACACTAGCAAACCACAGCAAGTTCCTTATATTCTGACCATACACCATTTCAGAATAAGATTAAAGTCATCCACAGACAGTATTACAAACCATCTTTCTTTAGTCATTAGATTAATTAATAATTCTAATGTTGAAATTGAGGTTACTTTGTATTAGGTTATGTTGACTAAAATTAGTATTTTCATGTTCTCTACAATAATCTGCCATCTCTGGGATCACTGTGTATATAATGTGATTAAACCTGAGTGTTTTCCCCCCACATTTGTACAGAAACTGACAAAAAAAGTGAAATATAAGCCCTAACATGCTTGTACAGCTGCCAAATTCAATTGCTGCTTCTTCCATAAGACTGCTATTTTAAAAGATGGTCATATGATTTCCTTGGTAACAGCAAGTAATGGAGCAGTTGTGGAATGTAATGCCATCTTCCTCTGAGCGCACAACACAAAAATAAGACACATTTTGCCTTGATCTAAAAAGAGAACCTTATGTCAGACAGATTCTGTAACACACCATTATTATTACATTTATGACACAAAAAAAGTTCTGGCCTTCATCCATAACACGGTCATGATTTTGTGTGCAAATACGAAGTTGAGCATTGATCGTAGGTAAGGTACAGGAAAAACAGATCTAAGCAAATAAATAAAAAACCAATAGCAAGTCTTGAGGGATACCCTGGAGGGAATGAGGCCTGTTTGAAACAGAAATCCCTCCAGATGTTCCCTTTTCACGTTCTAACAGAGCAGCAGTCGGGCTGGGGAGAGAGCCGGGAGACGAGCACCGCAACGGTGCTCACGGGTTTGTCCTGTTTTCACAGAAGGCAGCGTAAGACAAGATGGCAGCGAAGTTATGCTTCACTTAGAACCTGCAAATATTAAAGAAAAATATACTTTTTAAAGGGTTATGGGCAAGTACTTCAACTTTCCATTATATAGAAACATTTGTAAGATGACAGAAAAATCTCACCAAACTAGTACCTCAGATTTATCTGTAAATAACCCACAGGTAAAGTACTGATCTGCAGTGGTTAGGTGTATATTAAACAAGGCTGGTTTATTCATATAGCACATTATATACAATTCATGGTTTACAGAGATGAAATGAGCATAGAAAGATATGCAAGCAATCAAATAAGAAGAAATAAAGATTTTAAATAAATGACTACAGTGTATGACTACAAGTTTTTGCTAACCTCTAATTAACTGTAAGCAGTTTAGGAGAAAACATAAAACTGCTAAACGCCATTTCACCCTGTTTAGTTTCAGCTCTGTGCAAAACCAGCTGATCAGCTACTGCTCATCTAAGAGAACATCCAGGGCGATATTAATTATGGATACATATTTAGAGCAGAAACCATTGAGTGGCTAACAAACAATGAGTAAGACCTACTCAATTCTGCAGTGTAAGGAGCTGTAGACTGGAGCAACGCGCACTCTTTTCTTGATTTTTGCTCCAATTCTAGCAGCAGCATTCAGTATTAGCTTTTGCTGAGTTTTTTTGGGGGGAGGCCAATGAGAAGAGCAATGGAACAGTTTCTACAAATCCAGTTTTGATACTAGATCTCTAGGTCATGTTCTTGCAATGAGAGAATGTGGATTTAGTTACAGTTTTAAGTGATAACAGTAACAGATCCTCATCATCAAACTGAGTTTCTCTCATATGAAACACTACTTTTCATTTGTAACCATAAGGCAACTAAAATTACAGTAAAATAGGCTTGAGCACAAAACACAAGTGTCTGCTGCAAAAACATTCTGCTGTTTGAAATTGTACAGAGAAGATCTAAATCCCAACAGTCAGTAAAGCACTATATTAATGTTTCATTTTAGACCATTGAAATTCCAAATGACTTTACTGGAACTTTTAGTGTGTCTGTCAAAACGTTCATATTGTTCATCCTCCAAGTAGAAAAATAAAGTTAAGAAACTGCAATATTTAATACTACACTGAACACAGCCATGAATATTCACCTTTCTGGCAAATTCTGGTAGGATGAACGCAGCTTGGTGGATTTCAGGGTTGTAATATTTCAGGCTCATGCTCTCAATCTCGTCCCTCGATAATTCTCGTACTGGTTCACGGAAATTTGTTTGCTGGAGAAAGTAAGACACAAGAGCATGAAAAATGGCAATTACAAAACGTACAACTGCAATATGATGCAAAGTTCGAATTCTGAAGAATGGTGAAAAAGAGGGAAATTTACCAAGTTTTTACTGCAGAGCATAAAGCCGATTTGACCACTTGGGTAGGTGGGTATAGTGCAATATGCGTAGTCCACTACAGGAAAGAGGGTCTTACAAAAGGTGCGCATTTCTTTGATCAGCTCCAGATGCAGCCACTGACATTCTCCTGTAAAAAGAAAGCCTTGCTTAGGTTCAGACGCATGTGTAATGATTCTTAAACAAAGGAAAAGCTCTACAATGTGTGAATGTGTAACTGCAAAAACCTTGACAGCAAAGAATTCCACCGTCCCGAAGAGCCGTTTTCATGAGCTGATAGTACGACTCTTTGAACAAGCTTTCAGCCGGACCTGTGACAGGCAAATTTCAGTCAGTTAGACTTCTGCTTCAGGACGCTAAGGCTCTTCATGAAATTTCACAACGGACACATTTAAAGACTTATTTTTAAAGATTTTTGCTCACCAACAGGGTCTGAGGAGTCGGTTATGATAACATCAAAAGCATCCTGATTCTGTTTCATGAACTCAAAGCCATCTCCTACATTCAGAGACAGCTTGGGGCTAAAGAACCCCTTGGCCATTCCAGGAAGGTACTTCTTTGACACATTAATGACATCCTGTATGGAACGTCACGATGTTAGGATGCGGTTAAAACAATTCACAGACAACACAGTGAGGAAGAGTAACAGCATTCTTCTAAAAGAGAGGTCCAAAGGCATTTATTCAGATTAGTAATATTTTTAAAATCATATATGCATTACACATTATCATGATGCACTCCTTACAATGAGTCTCAATCGACACGTCAACTTTTCTTCAGGGTTCTAAACAGCTTTCAACAGTAGAAGCAGCAGGCAAGTTCAACACATCTGCCAGTACAAACCTCATCAATTTCACACTGAACTACAGACTCGACCACTGGGTGCTTCACAACCTCCCTCAGCACCCCACCATCTCCTCCTCCGATAATCAGAACCTGCGGATAAGGGAGAAAGAAAGACTTGAGATTTTTTTCTGCCACCAAAGTGTACAACAGTGCCACATGCCTTACTTGCTCTACTGCAGATTCATTTCTAAAAAAATCCAAAGTCATTCTGCTGCTTCAGGATAAAAAAGCACTCAGGTAGGGAAATCAAGATTTACCTTCTTGGGGCAAGGGTGGCAACACAACGGGAGATTAGCAATCATTTCCTGGTAGGAAAATTCATCTCGTTCTGTACACTGGATTACTCCATCCAAAACCAGCACGTTCCCATAGGTTTTACTGCAGACAGGACATTTACAAAGAGTGGAAGAAAGAAGGAAAGAACAGATTCAAAATTGAAAGAAAGTCAAAAAGGCAGAAAACGAAAGAAAAAAGGAAACAATTATTACAGAAAAAAAGAATTAAAATTAGAAAACAGAAAAAGGGGAAGGAAATATACAAAGAAAGACAGACAAAGAAAAACAGGGGAAAGATTAAAAATGGAAAGAAAGAAAAAAAGAAAGACAGAAAAAATACAGAAAGAAAGAAAGGATTAAAAATAGCAAGCACGAAAAAAGGAGAAAGGAAAAATAAAAAGGAAAATTATTAGAAAGGAAGAAAGAAAAAGATTTAAAATAGAAAGAAAGAAATGTCGAAAGAAAGAGATAAAAAGAAAAGATTTACAACAAAATTTTAAAAATCAGAAGGGAAAATATAAAAAACAGAAATAAACACAGAAAGAGAGAAAGAAAAATGACAAATAAACAGAGTTATATGATGTTCAATTCTACTCCATTTACATTTATTCATTTGGCTGACGCTTGACGTTGCACTCGACATATGGTGGTTATATCGCTGGCTGCCTTTTTTTGCTGTTTACAACATAAAAACAAAGTTCTCGTGGGAACTAGTTGGTCGAGCGGTGCACTCAGTATCACACGCCGCTATATGAGGGAGACGGTGTTTTCGCTCTTTCATTTGTGTTGCTTGTTTGGAAACTTCATTATGGCTCCCAAGCGTAAGGCCGACTCTACAGTAAAGATCAGGAACAGTTTCACTTCATTACTGCTGTGTATGTGATCTATGTGTTTATTTTACACAAGCTCTCGCTGCTAACGAACTATAACTCCCAGAAAGAAACTCTTTCCATCTTTTTTCTGCCCATATTACCCACCTGTTTTCTTGCACCAGACACTACATAGACCACAATGCATTGCTCCCCATGAAACACCATATCCGACAACAAAAGCTGTGTGAATGATACTCGTTCATGTTACATAGACATGTCATCATTACATGCTTGAGTTCCGACTTACGAAAGTTCGGGTTACGTCGCGTTCGGAGCCCAGACATAACCCAATGACCTCTGTAGTTTGGTGTTTTTAATGAGAATGTTAGACCGCCACGTTACACTGGGCAGTCGAGCAGCTAACTTAGCACACAGCACCAAGACGAAGCTGGTTCTCATTAGAACTTTTCTGTTCCACCTTAAATAGAGCTGCGGTTCCGTTCGGCTACACTGTTTAAGGTGAACGGGCTACTGGAATAAGAAGTCCGCTTCAGCCTCCTGAGCACGTATGGAGGCTGGAGGGAACAGGAGAACCCAGAGAACCCGCAGAACCGGTGAAAGTGCACAGGCTAGCGGTCCCTGACGGAGCTCGGGTCCATTCATGTACGACCCACATCAGGTAGCTAGCTGCATAGTTAGCACAGATAACTAGATATGTGGCGAATCACAACTCGACTCACCTCTTAAACACCATAACATCCTGAAACTTGGATTTTTTATGGTACAAAACCTCCTCCACTTGGAGACTCATTGCTTGTCCAGGCCATAACGTGCACGTCTCTGTGAACCAGCCGTCTTTAATGTTGTCCATTGTAAATGATTGTAGACAGGGGGTCACCACGACCGCTGTTACCCGCTTCTTGAAAGAAAACTAGGCGCTGAAGTGCACCGAGTTGTGAATGATCGCCCACACCGACACGTTGGGCGCTGAAGTCTAACCCAAAGGAAATGAGAAGCAACCAATAGAATCATGGCGTTGCCGGCGACGAGCGCGACGGCAGCCAATCAGCAGCAAGC
Organism: Lepidarchus adonis; assembly: GCA_037576955.1. NCBI lineage: Eukaryota > Metazoa > Chordata > Actinopteri > Characiformes > Lepidarchidae > Lepidarchus > Lepidarchus adonis. Next base: position 24,959,876 of record JBBIGC010000131.1, read on the forward strand.
AGGGGAGGTCATTATACAAGCTAGTTCGGCTTTGCAGAGGACAGAACGACACCACGTGAAAGTTGACGCTGATGTCAAAGCGACACCGTGCACACACTAGCACATTTTCATCCAATGAAATATAACATTTAGAGAGAGATTGTAGAATTTTGGCACTTAGTCTTTCGATCTTACACGTATTTCAAAAAATATATAGCGCGAAACTGTAATTGTGTGCAGCACTAATCTGCAACATATACGTGGTTCGTAGTGTGAACGACAAAAATAAAAACCGAATTGTTGAAATTGAAATATTAGTTAGTGTATATGGTGATAGTGTGGTAGTGATGCAGTATGTCAAACTGTGTGATGTTCGAACGTTTATGTCATAGTGAAGTGCTACATTTGAGCATGACATCATTAACTAAAAACAGCTAGATGGCCTCCAACTAGCCCTAAAGAAGTAGTCATTTTTGGTGAAAAAGTGCTTTGTACATATTTCAACTCAGAAGGCAGTTGTACAAATCTCATATTTTGTATCAGCCATGTGGAGGTACCATCACTCCAAGTTTTATGTGGGTTGGTGAAGTCATAGGTTATGATATCATTAACCAAAAAACAGTGAAAGAATAAATGGAAGTAAAAAATCCTAGTAATCTATAACAGGCCTACTTATGCAGTGTCCAAACAGTAAACCATATCAAAGGTATGCACTCAGGATAATATTATTAAAAAAATCATATATAAATGCTTTTTTTAAGGTAGAGCTTTTTAAGGTCCAATTTTATGATGAAATACCCCCTTTTGATCTGATACAGAGTAATAAACCCTTTGAATTTGGATATAAGTCTTCCTTTAAAAGTGAAACTTTTATTAAACTTCTATTAATAATTTTATGTAAGGCTCAAATCGCTCAATAATAGGTGTCAAACCTGCCCCGAATTTTGCCTGTTGTATAATTTTATTTGGCCTGCGAGACATCACATGACTACTAGAGTTGGCCTCCTTACTACTCCAAGGCATAGGCTTGAATGGTGGCAAGCTCATTGAAAGATATTATTATTAGTTTATTGATTTATGCCTGCTATTTTATTTAAAATGTATTGTTAGCCTGTGGAATGTTACTGTTGAAATATAAACCAGAAAGCTGCAAATATAAAAAGAGGAATACAATTTTAATTTACATTTTATTTAAGAAATGAATACCATTCATCTGTATTTTTTATTCGAAATTCGATTTTGCATGTGTGCAATATTAAGTTGTTTATTGCATAGTATTAAGCTTTACTTGTTCCATATTCAATATTTAAGCAATACTTGTTTTGGTTTATATAAAAAGGTTCATTGTTATATTTTTGCGTAAAGATTTTTTCAATAAATAACAATGTTGGCCCGCGACTTTGTCCAAGGTTTAAAGTTTGGCCCACTGCGTATTTGAGTTTGACACCCCTGCTCTAAAGGAAACACACTCACCAGAAGTTATACTTTTTTCCCTGATGGGACACTGTAGATTCATTTTTGAGAAAACAGATTTATTCAGTAAGACACTAAAAGGACTGATATTATGTTTATTAGCAATAGCACCAATATATACCTTACAATTACATTCACAATGTGCCAAAATCTCTTAATATGTCTGAATAGTTGGGATAAATTAATAATGGCTAATACTCATTATAGAAACAGTACATTTAAGAACTTATTGTAAATATATATTAAAATGACTATTAATTTCACTATTATAATGAAAGTGAATTCATATAGTTTTCACCCACAGCTGAACGGTAAGACTTTTCTTACTTTTTCTTACTTTTCTTTCTTAGTCATGATCCAAAGAGACGACACAGGAAGGCACAGTATTAATAAGCCCGTTAAATAATGTAAACACGCCACTGTAAATAAATACTGCTTTTCAAAACAGGACTAGAACAATTACCAGACAAGACATGTCTCAACAGAGATGTTTAGCCATGGCATGAATGCTGTACTTCCAGTTTAGCATTCAGATTTAAGGTGTGTGGTAACTTTCAATCTTACATTAACAGTATGTAGGTAATAATGTCAGCAGAGTTAGTTTGCTAACCATTCTTCTATCAATCAAAACCAGATGATCTAATCGTTGGGATTTGGATTGGCATCAGGATACTGGGATAGGCCAAAGATCAGCACTTTGCTGATGACACAGTCCCCTTGCTGTGGAGAAATCAGCTATTAGTGTAACAGCATGCAGTGAAGAATCTGATATAAAATGATTTCCAACATTTCTGCAACCATTAGATTTCAACACACGTTTTTCAACATGTGCTTCGACAAAGCATGGATGCATTTACACAACAGGGCATAGTTCATTTAGTTTACTTTGTTATCATGTCATTGTTTAATAAGTTAACACAAACCTCAGGGTAGACTCCTATGAGTGAGTCGGCCTTTGTGTAGAACTCTTCTTTTAAGGAAATGACAATAGCCTGGAAGTTCTGGACTGACTGGTATTTTATGTAATTGGCCACCTGCATGTAAGGTGTTAGCAATGTAAAATGTACGCCTTATAAAACTGCACTCTCAAACATAAATGTGCCTGAAAAAAGCTTTTGGTATGATACCATGATGTTCCATTAAATGGAAAATAATCAGTAATAAGGTGATGAGTAGGGTAATGGTTTTGGTCCAAATCTATCATATTTTACAGAGAATAAAAGTTTAATAAATTAACCTATTTACACAAAATATACAAAATATTTTATACAAAAAATAATAAAACCAGGACATGTAAAATGTTTGTGATGTAATAACAAATGACCATTGTGATAACAAAAGACTATTATGATGTGACAAACAAACTTATGACCACTGTGAAATCAGAATACCACTGTGATGTAGTAACACAATAACAGATTAATACTATGATGGAATAACAGATGATCACTGTGATGTAATATTAGATGATCACTCAACATAATTACAGATCACCACTGTGAATTAATTACAGATAACATTTTTGATTAACAAATGACCAGTGTGGTGTAATAACAAAAGACTATTGCAAGGTAATAACAATGGCAACTGTGATGCAATAACTGAATACCTCAGTGATGTAATAAAATGTCAATTGTGATGTAATAAGATGTGCAAAACTGTAATGCAATTAGAGGAGACCATTGTACTAACAGATGACCACTGTTATTTAATTACAAATGACCATTGTGATGGAAAGCATATGGTCGCTGTGAGGTAGTAACAGATGTATACAGACCATGCCAATATTTGTGTTATCAAGTGCAGCATCAATCTCATCAATAATGAAGAAAGGAGCTGGTTTGTAGCTTAGAGTGAAATCGTATAAAAACACAATTGAAAAGACAAAACACACAGGTAATTTGTAGAACATGCAGTGCCATTAAGAAAGAAAATGAATGGAGATTTAGAAACTTGGCATCATAAAGAATTTTTCATTTTGTCCCACCTGTGAATAGCAAAAAGTAGAGCCAGAGCTGCTACTGTCTTCTCCCCTCCAGAAAGGTTGTCCATTGGTCTAAATCTCTTTCCTGGATCAATTGTAATTGATCCCATTCAAGTATGGCTCCTCTGGGTTCAAGGAAAGCCTGGAACGCAACAAGTAATTTAATTTCAGATCTAGGTGAGAGTGCATCAACTACTCTGCGGTTATAGTAATATGAATAAGACTGTTCCTCCTATACCTAGAAAGATGAGGCAGAAAATTATGAGGCAGCTTCATGGCTCTTAAAAATCAATAGTGTTCATTTCAGACCTGTGCACTGCTGTTACGAGAGAGTGCTTTGTAGATCTCATCAATATTGGTGGCGACAGACTCAAAGCAGGTATTGAAATGATCGAATCTCTCCTTCTTGATCTGCTCAAATGCTTGCTTAGCCTTCTTAGCCCTCCATCGCTCTGCTTCAAACTCTGCAACAGAGGTGAATCAGGTACTACCTGATCTGAGAGCTTTAAATAAGTCTGTCTGCTATTCTGTATGTTTTAAACAGGATAATCTCATAGTGTATCTGGTTTCTCTTGCTTTAGCTGGGTTCATGAGTCGAAAACAGATTTGTAGTAAAATAAAATAACAATTTTCATTTATTATCTCATAAATGGAGATACAGTATAATGAGTTTTTGCCCTGTGCAAAAAGGGCTGTGACAATAAAGATTATGCTGGAATACCGTAAGAAACTTTAAAGGCCCAATATCATAGAAAACTTTGCAGACATTGTTAGTTTTAATATGCAGTCATTATCCCAGCCCACACAAAATGTACAAGTACATCTCAAAAAATTTGAATATCATGAAGTTCAATATTTTTTTTTACATTGCTTTCAGAAAGTGAAATCCATATATTATATAGATTCATGACACATGAAATTTTGCTGGTTATGGCTTACAGATAATAAAACCCAAAATTCACTGTGTCAAAATTTTTTTATATCACAAAGGTTAAATAAATAAAAAAAAAAACTTTAAGCAGAGATGTCAGATTTCTGAAAAGTATGTTCATTCCTATGCTCTCAATACTTGGTTGGGCCTTCTTTTGCATTAATTACTGCATCAGTGCAGTGTGGCATGGAGGAGATCAGCCTGTGGCTCTGCTGAGTTGTAATGGAAGCCCAGGTTGCTTTGATCTCAGCCTTCAGCTCGCTGGCTGGGCGAGATTGCTGCCAATCAAGCACAGTAACACCCTGGCCGTTGAACCAGCTGTTGGTACCTTTGGTAGTGTGGGCAGGTGCCAAGTCCTGCTGGAAGATGAAATCAGCTTCTCCATAAAGCTTGGCAGCAGAAGGAAGCATGAAGTGCTCTAAGATTTCCTGGTAGATGCAGTGTTGACTGTGGACTTCAGAAAACACAGTGACATATCATCACTGTGCACTGTGGAAACTTCACACTGGACTTCAAGCAATGTGGATTCTGTGTCTCTTCACTCATCCTCCAGACTCTGGGACCTTGATTTTCAAATGATATGAAACATTAACATTCATCGTAAAAGAGAACTTTGGACACTGAGCAACAGTCCAGTGCTTTTTCTACTTAGCCCAGGTAAGACACTTCTGATGTTGTCTCTGACTTTTGATGTGCTGACTCCAGTCTCAGTCCCCTATTTGTGAAGCTCCCCCAAATTCTTGAATGAATTTTGCTTAGTACTTCTCTCAAGACTCTGGTTGTCCCTGTTGCTGGTGTATCTTTTCCTACCACACTTTTTCCTTCCACTCAAATTTCTATGAATATGCTTGGATATAACCCTTTGTGGGTTACCCTCTTTATGGAGGGTGTCAATGATGGTCCTCTGGACATCTGTCAAGTCAGTCTTCCCCATGATTGTGTAGCCTCTTGACCCAGACTGAGACCATTTAAAGGCTCAGGAAACCTTTGCAGGTGTTTTTAGTTAATTGGCTGATTAGGGTCTGACACCATGACTTTCCAAGATTGAACGTTTTCACAATATTCTAATGTTCTAAGACAGTGAATTTTGGGTTGTATTATCCAAAAGCCATAATCATAGAAATTCCAATATTAAAAGCTTGACATATTTCACTCAATGTGTAATTAATTTATATAATATGTAGTTTTCACTTTCTGAAAGGAATGCCGAGGAATATTGAACGTTTTCACAATATTCACATTTTTTTTAGATGTATATATGGGGAAAAAAACTTATTGTGTTAATGGCCAAGTATTATCAAATATGTCATTATCAAATATCATATATCAAATATAACCTACAAAAAATTCACTCTGTGCATTTTAAATCTATAAGGAGTGTTTCTCCCCAAGGATGCCTTTGAATAAGGGACTATACAAGACAACCAATCAGAATAGGTCATTTACTGTATATATGTCAGTCTCATAGACACAGTAACAACACCAAACTGTTTCAATTTTGCACATGAAGAGATGTTAGACAATTGGAAAAAATAAGAATTACATTATATTTGAACAAATTCACTGCCTATAACTTGCCATCACTGGTCTCCTGGAACTTATCCCTGACACTCTCCAGTTTCTCCATGGCCTTCATGTTGGGTGCACTGATGTGCTGAAGAACGCTCTGTTGCTCGTGGAGTCTCTGCTGCAGAGTGTTCATCTCAGCCTTAATTTCCTCTTCGGAGAGAGCGTCCTATAAACACAGATCAGCAAGAGGCTGACCATTGTTTTCCAGATATTAAATACCCATCATAATCTCTGATACTGTTAAATGGACTTTTCAGTGGTTGTTAGGAGCATAGTCTGTGCTCCTCCTAAAGTACCGGTACAAGAAGACAGATAAAGACTACATTAGCAATAGTGCCTTGATGAATCTGTGCCGACGGTCTAAAGGAAGAGAGGTCAGGTCACCAAACTTGATTTTAAAAGATTTTACTTAAGACAGAGAGAGAGCCTCCGGTTTCCATCCACTGTCCTAAAGCTTGGGTGTCAGGTTGATTGGCTACTCTAAATTGCCTATAGGTGTGTGTGTGTGTGTGTGTGTGTGTGTGTGTGTGTGTGTGTGTGTGTGTGTGAACAGTTGTGTGCCTCTGTGTTGCCCTGCAATGATTTGGCCTTCTGACCAAGGTGAACCCTCCCTATGGCCTGTAGTCAGCTGGGATCCAGTTTCCAGCAGTTTGGAGAATGAGTAAATTAAATTTTATTTTGCTTTACTCTCAGTTTTAGATTTCAAACATTTGCTTTTTAAAAATATATTTTTGGTGTATGCTTGTCTCTAGAGGTACAACATCCAATCAAGCTTAGCAATGGGAAAAAATCAATTTAGTATCTGTTTACATTCAAGTGAAAACATCCTAACAAAATGAAAAAGGATGAGCAAGTACTGAGATTGTGGTCGGAAGTTGCTAGTGTGTGAATTCTCATTTCCACATTTAAATGCCTTGCTCATTTTTTTCTTTACCAAAATATTGCGCAATTATCTCTTTCTCTGTCAGTACCTTTTTAAGTCTTTCGATCTCACTCTCATCATTCTTCACTGTCTGTTCCCATGTCATCACTTTTTCCTGGTTTCCGCCATATTTTTAGTGAATATGGGACGTGGTGGGAGCAGGCCAAATTACAAGACCAGAAAAGGGTAACGTTGCAAAGCAATGACCACAATAATCTGAAGAACTATATATTTCTCAGCTCAAGCCACGAAGAGTTTTCTCCTTGTTGGGATTTTCCCATAATTACTGTCTCACAATAAATGATCCCTTGAATAGGGTCAAATGAACATTATAAATGAATATTATATCTAGCAGTTAGTTTGTTTATGTGAAAAGTACTAAGGAGTCAAATGTAGATTGTCTTCCAATGTGAGTCACATTCATCCCATGAATGGCCAAAATATAAGTGCTCACCTTTTTTTTGGCAATCTCGTTCTGTCTCTTGACTTTCTCCTCTTCAAACTCTCGAATGTTTCTTAAACTCTTTGCAGAATTCAACAAATACTACATCATCCACCTGGAAAAAAATATGATAATTGATGACACTGCACAGTTTACACCTAGCGACAACAACACCATCCTATAAGAGCTCATACCAGATTCATGCCGTCTCTCAGCTCTGTCATGTCTCTCTCACGTGACTGGATGATTCTCCTAATGTCATTGATACGTGGCCCAAAATTTGCCAGTTCACTCTCCAGCGTTGACTTCAGATTGGAACTGCTGAGCATTGTTATTGTACATCCCCTGGACTAGGGTAGCTGCTCCGAGAAATGCAACATTTTCTTTGATGTACCTGCATGTTGAGGGACAGATGGCGAGTCTTGGTCTGTTCAATGTCACTCTGAGAGTATTTTAGTCTCATCTGCAGTCCATGGGCCTGGGACTGCACCTGCCTCAGCTCTGCCTCTTTTCTCTTTGCCTTCATCTGCTCCTAGCCAATCAGAAAGAAAGACAGAGTGTGAGACACATTTTGAACCATTGTCTGAAACTAAACATGTGCCATTGTATTAATACACCAGTAAGTTTAAGATTCCAACCAAAATCCCTGATCATATTAAGATTCATCACATTGTGAACAGTGTCAAGCCTTTTTCCTGTTCATATTAAGATTCATCATATTGTGACATTTAAATTGTCAGCATGCACCAGTGGGTGAAAAATAATCTATAATATGTTTCATCCTCTTCTCCCCTCCCACTACACCCATCTGTCTCTGGGTGACAACACTCAACTCACCCTAAGAGACCCACCCTGATATCATGTTTTATTTAGAAATACATCATGGTTTGGCAGGTAAATGCATTATCATTTCTTTTTCACATTGATTTTAAGAGACAATTCTTGCAGTTACCTTCAGTTCCTCTGTTAGTTTCTCTTTCTTATCTTTGAGCCTAACCTGGTTTAACTCCATATTTATCTCATCAATCCTTCTTTTGGCGAGCTCCACTTCTTCTGTCAACTCTCCTTCCATTCGCCTCTGTTCATCTAAAGATTGCCTAGTGTGAAAGCGAAATAAAACCCAACACTCAGAATTTTTGTAATTTATTATTTATAAATAAAGGAAGAACATAAAGCAGTGTGAATATGGTTAAACCTGCTAGTGGCACAGTAATCCTCTATCTCCCTTATTTTCTGCTTTATTTTGGCCTGCAATGAACAATTAAGTAGCAAAATGATAAAACAATGCTTAAACAACAGCTCTGATTGAGAATATATGTAATAATCATGATATATACAGCAATCAGAATAAGTATTTGACACATCAGCATTTTTATCAGTAAGGGTATTTCTAAGTGGGCTATTGACACAAAATTTGCACTACATGTCAATATCAACTCAAGTATTTCATTCTTGAAAATGTATGTCCATAAATTGAGTTATGTGTAATAAAGTGAAAAGAGACAGGGAAAAAGTATTGAACACACGAAGATAACACGGTGCAAAAATAACAGCACCTCCTCTTTCTCCTGCTTGGCCTCTTTGCACTCAGCTGCGATGTTCTTCTTCCGATGATAGTTGAACTGCATGTCCTCCTCTGCCTTCGCCATCTCTTTCTTCCTACGGTCATACTCCTGAGCTAGTTCCTCAGAGCGTGAAATCTCCGTTCTCTCTTTTGGGTTCTTCATGGCTATGGACTCGACAGCACCCTGTTAGATGCAAAAATGGAATCAAACATCTCAACATGGAAAAACAATATGTATGTATATCAGATGAAAATATGAACATACACACATCAGCCTCTCTATGAATTTAACCAAACCTCTCAATATCTGCAAGAACGCTGCATCATTTTTGCATTAGGTTCATCTACCTTGTATCAACACTCATCTATTTTTATCTCCATTGACAATGCATCACTGTGTCACTGCTGGGCTGATAATGATCCACAATTTAAATAGGACCTGCTTACTGGTCCTTGGGGGGTCCAGGCCAATGATGAATGGAGTAAAGGGGGCTAATGAATGATGCAGAGAAATACAAAAGTGCTCCTCTGTGGTCAGTAGCGCTAATAAAATGGTGTGTAGGGAGATGTACCTAATAACCTGGTTAGTCAATGTATGTAAGTGCACTGGTTTTTGTGCTATTATTCAAGCAGTGAATTCAAAACAAACTGTTCTTGCAGCTTAACTTCCATATATGGACCAGGGACTGTATGTTTTATAGCATGAACGTAACAGAGACCAACCATTACTGGGGTTTGGCCACTAGATGGCCACCTACTCTTGTTCTTATTCTTTCTGGTAGCTTTTTTTTAAAGGGGGTAGAATTACAAAGGTAGCAAACCATATCAAAGAACCCTGAGGAAGAGACTTACAATCTCCACGTCTTCCTGTGAGTTTATGTTTGTACATAGTCTCGTGTTATTGTCATTTTTGTATGTTTCCATGCAGGAGGGTTCTTTTATATCTCGTGATTGTTAACACCACCTCAGAATGGAATAACAACAACCCACTGGATTATAATCTGACTCTTCCTGTTTTTCCCCCAACTTTTTATGCTTATTATTGTGTTTTGGGATATTTTCTGGTATATGTGGACTATTCACCTTTCCTCTCCCTAACCCTTCATCATAAATACCACCTATATTCATATTGGTTTACACAAAGTTTTGGTTTGAGATAGTGTACTTTTATTTACATCTGCACAGGTTAGGGTCACACAAGAATGAATAACAGCCTTAGTATTTCCCAAACTAGTTGAGTTTTTACAACGTATTCAAACCAATCACCCAATAGGTTAAAAAGCACCTGTGTAATAGTTTCGCCTGATGCCACCAAAACAGCTCTGACTGCAGTTCACTGTGTTCTGACATCTTTCCATCGGAGCCAGCATTCACTTTTTGTGCTATAGGCGTCGTCATCAGACCATTTTACATTTAGATTTATTCATTTGGCTGACGCTTTTGTCCAAAGCAACTTCCAGGTTCAGGAACAATAAAGCATAAATTGAGACATGACAACACTGGTGTGTGAGTTACAGGGAGTTCAACACTTTCTTCTTAGTCATAAAAAAACAGTGCAGGTGCTACAACAGTGCAGATGATAAGAGCTACAACATTACTACCTGAAAGAGAAACACATTCTAC
>JBBIGC010000131.1:24980059-24991533 GCA_037576955.1 Lepidarchus adonis
TGGGTTTTGTATGTTTTGGTCACATTTTACCACAGTAAATACTACGGGTGGGTCACAATATTGATATGGCGATATATTGTTGTCAATGCTCATGCAATGCGATAATCGATACGCAAACGGCAATATCGATATTTAAATGATTAAACATTTGCCAGTGTCCCCAGCCAGATTTAGATCTAAAGTCTGAGTTTGGCTTTTAGAACATTGACGGAATAGAGTGTGGATTATTTTGTGCCGGCCGCATCTCTGTGCGTTTTTCCCTGTACTTCTTTCATAGCGACTGGATGACACGATTGCTGGAAAGCTTCTTTAAAAACGGGACTCAGTAATCCAATATCTAGCGTTTGCTGAACTGTACCCAACAATAATTTAGATCAGACAGAAATATAACGATCCATTATTTGTCCAATATAGACAAAGTTAAAACACTGTAGTGGAAGGTGTGATTATGCGTTAGTTTTAACAGTGTCTATAACGGACAAATTATGGAGCGATCTAAATAATTGTTTTATGACTAAGAGGAATGTGTTGAACTCATTGTAACTCTCACATTAGTGTTGTCATGTATAATTTTATGCTTGATTGTTTCTGTACCTGGATGTCGTTTTGGATAAAAGAGTCAGACAAATAAATAAATGTAAACGTTGTTAGCACAATGCTAGCACAACATGCTAAGTGACAAAGGGGAACAGAAGAAAAGACCCTGAAGCTAAAGTAGCAGTTTCTCTGTCTTTACGACCGCAGTCACAAAGCAAATATGGGAAGGTGACAGTAGCATTGTTGTTGCTTACGTAAATTAATAACGCATCCCAGCGTTTGTTATATCGCTACGTCATTGTTGTGCGACATATCGATTATCGCAGAATCGTGGTATTGAGCCAGGATATGACACACTCACGCTGAGTACATGTGTCGCATATTTGGCTTAATTGAAAATTTCACATTGTGAAGACGATTTACATCATTGCTTTGTGTGTGTGTGTGTTCAGAGAGCGAGAGAGAGAGAGATGGATGCGGACTCTCTCGCGCTCCAATCCGCTGAGCGGAGGCGAGCCGCGGAGGCATCGCGCCACAAGCGAATCTTCAGCACGAGGGCGCGCGTCCTGGGGCTCGACACGCGAGCGCTCGGGCAGCAGCTGGAAGACCGACGAGGACGCGAGGAGAGGGAGAAACAACTGAACATGGCGCATGGTAGAGTTTACACAGCGTGAAAACACCAATAACACGTTAATGGAAGCACAACTATAATTTCAATACAACACCTTTCAGCACTCGTTTTTTCTACATTATGCAGCTAAATTGTGTGATTCCCTCGACCGAATGGCCCTAGAGCAACAAAGAGAGGAGGAGCAGAGAAAGAGAGAGTTAGCCCTGGAACTCGTGAAGTATCGAGCATTGCACCAGCGTGCAGAAGACTCTCGGGATGCAGATATTAATTTTAAACACAAGGTGGCGCCAAAAGTCCAATTATCCACTATGGAGTCATTTGGACCTGCGAGTATGCAAGTGTTTCAGGTAGGCATTATAATCTAGTTTTCTTTATACTACTATATTATAATAAACGGAACCCAACCTCTTTGTGCCCACATTTGACCGATGGTTCTAGGCTCATGTTATATTTATTTCAAAGTTCTGCTAAATGACTAAAGAAACAAATGTCTTGACACCAAACATGTCTTGGTTTGCCTTGTTTGGTGGTAAGAAGACAAATGCACGTACCGTATATCTTCCAATTGTAGCCCGGGCGTTTATAAATCTTTTTTTTTTTTTAATAGAGACAGGTGTTTGTTGGAGACGGGCTATTATTCGCCTCGCAGACGGAATAGTGATGGTATTTACAGGAACAAAATGTAATGCAGTTTCTTCAAGTTTATTTTGACAGAAGATAAAACATCACGACTAAAATCATCCCTCTGTCTGTTCAGCGGTGATACTTGTTTGTGATTGGCTGTTATTTTGGGAGTGGTTTAGCACTGAATACAGCAATAAGTTTAAACAGAGACGCTTAATATCCATCAATAACCCTCAGATATCGCAACAGAAATGAGTAATTACGCGTGTTACACTCATATGACTGTCTTCAGAAATCAGAGGTTTGTTTTAAGTTTTTTTTTGCCGTTTGCGTATCGATTATCGTATTGCGTGAGCATTGACAACGATATATCGCCATATCGATATTGTGACCCACCTGTAGTTTTTACTGTGGTAAAATGTGACCAAAACATACAAAACCCACTTTCACAAACCCATGTGTTTTTTTCATACCTTTAAGGGAATAAATTCTGTTAAAACACGGAAGTAGAAAGTGAAAGCTCAGAGGCGTGTGCCTGTGAAAGTTGGTGTGGGGGGAGGGGCACACCATCGCAACAGCTCTTCAAACCCGGTGTTTATTGGAAATGGGCATCAATAAGAGATTATTGGAAGCTATCATTAGAAGATATATAGTATATTAGTTTCCAAATTACTATTCCTGTAATGCAGTTTATGTGCATTTGATTGAGGTTGCAGCACAAAACAAAGTGAAGTACATGCTTCTGTCATTGTGTGTGTGTGTGTGTGTGTGTGTGTGTGTTCAGGGAGAAGGAACTAGAGAGGAGGAACAGAAGAGGGCACAGATGGAGCTGAATGAGAGAACATTTCGAGCTCAAAAAGAAGCGAGGGAGAGGCAAGAGAGAGAGCAAAAACACAAAGGTAAACTCAAACACACAAATTCTTCCTTAGATCCCATTATAGAGTAAAATTGTGTATGTGGGCAGTGGCGGCCTAGTGGTTAGGACCTAGCACCTGGATCTGCAGGTTCACGTCTCAGCCTGAGCATCACTGATGTACCCTTGAGCAAGGTACCGTCTCCACCACGCTGGTGCTGTTGATCACTACCTGCTTCTCCATGTGTGCACATGTGGTGATGGGGTGATGAGAGGTCACATTTTGTTTTCACAATGACAAATAGTCATTTTCTACTAATAGCTGTGTGTTGTATCTTTGTGTTGTTTTGCCTTTTATTGTGTTATTAGTTTTCGCTGTTGAAATAGCACTGCACAAAGCATTATAAAATATAAGACAGTAAGAGAGGTTAGAGAATATTACAATGAAAATGACATTTACATGTCCCTGTCTGTCATATGGATTGTGATTTTCCAGTGTTTGTTTTTTTGAACAGTCGCTGACTTGCGGAGTGTTTACTTGGAGTAAGCAGTGATTTGTGTGTGTGTGTTTGTAGAGCTGTTGATAGACAAGGAGTTGGTGCAGCAGGACCTGAGAGCAATCCAGCTGGACGCACTGGACGAAGAGTGCAAGCGAGCTGCCTGCATCGCTCTGAAAAGCTACAATCAGGCTCAGGTAGAGCAACTGAGAAACCAACTACTGGGAGGGAGAGAGAGAGAGAGTGAGTGAGAGAGAGAGGAAATAAGAGCCAAATAAAGAAATGGCAGAAGTAAAAAAAATTAATAAGAGAGAGAGAAATGGTAAAAGACAGGGGACAAAAAAGAGCTAGAGAGAGAGAACGCAAGATGAAATAAGAGCCAGTAAGAGAAATGGCAAAAGAAAGGGGGCAAAAAAAGAGGTACAGTGAGAGAGAGAGAGCAAGAGAAAGCAAGATAAAATAAGTCAGAAAGAGAAATTGCAAAAGAAAGGGGGCGAAAAAAGAGCAGCAGAGAAAGAGAGAGAGAGAGAGAGAGAGAGATGTGTCTCTTTGAAGCTGCCCACTTAAATCCTCAGACGATTCTGTTCCTGCGAGTTTTCATTCTGAAGGTGAAGAAGCTTGTTAAAAATATGAAGTGTATGTGTTTGCTACATGTTGCTTTCTTTGTAGGATGCTCCACATTATTCGCTGTATGAAATCAGCATGTTAAACATTCGTCTATTTTCAGTGTCACTTGTGGTCGATAGGTAGCAACCTCTAGGGTCCAGACAAATCTCTGTAAGGTTGAAGGTCAAGGCTGACCCCTGACTTCTAATCCTAAGGAACCTTTTACAGGCAGATGAGAGGCGAGAGAGACAGAGGCAGGAGAAGCTGAAGTCGGAGGGTGTGGAGATGGCAGAGGTGCAACACATGGTGACCTCTGACCTGCTGACTGAGTGTCCAGAGGCCGCAAAGAGAGAAGGTGATTGGTCAGTGCTGCCAGACCGCTGGAAGGGGATGAGCCCTGAGCAGCTGAGTGCCATCTCCAGGCAGAGAGAGGAACAGTGTGCTGAAAGGGAGGTGAGACACTTGTTCTTTTACTGATGTAACCCTATTTGGTTAAAAAACTCTTTTAAGGGTATAAGATTAATAATGTATTCTCAATGATAGACTGCCCCACATTATTGGCCGCCCTGTTTTATAAGCCGCAGAAAATACTCATTTATGTTTTAAAACGCTAAGATATGTCGCCCCATGTTATTATCCACAGCGTTACTGAATTTACTGACCTGAAGTAGAAGCATCTAATTTGAGCGTGTTGAGCTGCAGTTGAGCGTCAACAATTAAATTCATAAAATTTGGAACTTACCGATATCATGCTACAACGCAAGAACTACGCTGAAGAATCTTGAATGAGTCGTTGATGCGCTTCTGGGGTAAATTTGGTTGACCGGCCACTCCTGGGAAGGTTCACCACTGTTCCATGGTTTCTCCATTTGTGGATAATGTTATTAGCTGCAGCGTTACTGAATTTACTGATCTGAAGTAAAAGCATCTAATTTGTCAGCTCTATACTGATAGTGTCCTTATACTGCAGTGAACATTAAATTGATGACATTTTGAACTTACCAATATTGTGCCACAATGCAAGAACTACACTGCAGAATTAAAGCTTCAGGTCATTTGCAATATCCAAGAGTGATACCAATGGCAAACACGTGTCTGACATCAGCAACAGCAAAGCAGCACAGTTAGCAATTAATGATGTTTACAGATCAGATTTTGAAGGATTTGAAGAAAGGTAAGCTTAATAATTTTTCCATTTCAGTGTTACTAATAATATACTGAAGAATTTACATGTAGACATATGATTGATATCACTGTACTGCAGTAGCTCCACCCTTCAGTCATTCAAACAAAAATTAAAATCATCTTTTCCTAGCCAGCAATAAACTTTCTTTCTTTCTTTCTTTCTCTTAAATCGAGCTTTTCCCAGCTTGTATTATAGGCTAGGATGTAATGTAATGTAGCAAATGATTGAAAAAGTTTAAGAGGCTGGATGCAGTGGCTGCGATCTTATCTCTATTTAGCAAGATGGGTCCGGCCTTCTAGCTTCAAGCGTAGTTCTTTAACTTCTTTAACTTAACAGAGAGACCACAGATGAGGGGATTACAGTAATGAGAGGGCAGTAATGCATCGCTCCTACTGAAAAGAGAGATTCAACGCTTTTGCATGCCCTTCTGACGACCGCTTGTTTGTCTATTAATGGTAAATTAAACTTGCTCTGAAGGGATCAGTGTCCTCACTGTTTGCTTTGGTATCCTTCTTCTGTGGTTTTTTGCAGACACGGAGACAGCTGGAGAAGCAGAGGGAGCTGGCATGGGGTTTGCAGCAGCTGGAGCAGGCCAGACAGCAGGTGGAGAATGAAAGAAGAACGAGGGAGCAAGAGAGAGAACGGAGAGTACAGCTGGACAAGTGCAACCAGCAGTTGGCCCAAGAGCAGCGTATACAGTAAGGGCAGCACACCTTCACTGACCAGGGCAGGAAATAGACCCTAGGTTACCGGCCAACATAGTTCTGTAACCCAACCTTTCTGCTTCTAATGCTGATTTAACCACTTATGCAACAATTTTCAAAAGATATTTAGCTTTTCTCGTAAATCTGTATTCTATTATATTTGTCCATGAAACATGATTGTTTTTGTCACACGTTTTCCTAGTTAACATTGAGACATTAGACATTAAAACATTCCTGACTATACATTAAAATATGATATACAAATGCTATTAATATAAATAATATTATAACATTATATATGAATAGAAAACCAAAAGGTGTGATATTTTAAAAAGCCATGAGGACGTGTAAACTGGAAACTCTTGATTTACTTGCAGCCAGCAGTACCTTGATAAGCAGCTTTACACCAACCGTCCCTCCAACCGCTTCTTCACACAGTTCAGCACAAGTTCTCGCTAGAAGTCTACCTCTCCATCATCTACAGCAGATCAATTCTGGATGTTTGATATGAATTGTTTGAGTAATCTTATTTTTGGAATAATGGAATGAACATCATGAAGCAACGGTCACTTCAGCAAATTCTTCTTCTTCACTCAAAAGCTTCACAGCACGTCATAGATGATATTTACGACAACCGTGCAGACGGTGGAGACTGTTCCATGGATTTTATTTTTGAAGCATTTACATACAGTGGCTGATTCATGATTCACATACATTGTCCAGTTCAATCCCACTTTTCCAGGCCCGCCCCATCGATCCCTCATTCCCACTTCACCCCACACTGACAAACAGAATAGAAAAGGGCTCTTCATCATGACAGGCAGATACAACCCTACAAGAGCACTCTTTCACACATTACTTTCACTCTGATCCGCTGCATTTGCTTTCTTCTATCCTGGCTTTATTCTTCAGATTCCATTCATGTCTTTACTTCAAGATTTGATTTTAATGTCACAAGCAGGCAGCACATAACATAACACACTCTTTCAAAGTGATAGCTAGGCCTTGACCAATCTAGAACTGAACCTACTGTAGCTTAAGCCAGTTAAAGATGTTACGTTATTTGAAAATACAGTAAAATGTATAAGTATAGGATTATAAAAATGATTGAACTTTTGCCCACCCATAAGTATGTTCTTTCATAGCAACTGTTAGGAGAGTAGACATGTTTTACAGACATCTCAAATACTCCATTCCATCCCTGCTATTTTGCTGTCACTGTGGAACACACAACGATTTACTTCTAGATTTTCTTTAAAATGCATTTTAAGTTTCTAATATTTAAAGGTGAAATTAACTGAACAATCCTGATCCAGGTAATGAACGTTATCATCTGAAGATTATTGCCAGGTGTGAAGGATTTGAAGTCTCCAGGGTTGAGTCATTTTTTTTATTTTGTGATATTATTTTATTTTATTAAAAGATCATTCTTTTAAATCTTTTAATTAGAGACGTTTGATCAGCCAAAAAAATGTATATGCATTGGCATAATTTTTGCCCTAACATACTATTAGAAGGAAGCTTTTGGCTTTATTTGCCCAGACTAAAGGCTTAGCTCTAACAGCCATGGTTTACTACTTGTTTCAAGCAATATTTCTTAGCGAATTAGTAGAACAGCAACATTTAAAAAATCTACAAATATCTCACAATGGTCATGTGATGAGAAACATTACATATATTGTAAAGATTTCATTACTACTGGGTAGAAAACCAGTGGTGTTGCCCATCCCCACTCTGAAGCTTGTCTAACAGCAGCTATGAAAGAGCATTAGAGAGTGAAGTATTGTTATCAATTTGACTGATGGAATCTTGCATCCTGTTTGAAATCTGCCCTTTATCTCCTCTACATGAAAAGCAAACAGCAGTATAGTGAATATCTGTAAGCTCACTCCACTTCTCTCTAAGACCAACGCATGCTCGGACATTAACAGAACACGGATGTCTAGCAGCTCAGTTGAATATTGACATAATTCTCATCACTTATTCCTCCTGTATGAAAATAGACTTCTAAGGGAATTTTGTCCTGAGTGTGTCTGTACAGCATAAACAAGGGAGGCTAACACGAAGTCCATTAAAACCAGCCCTGCCAGCTTACCGCATGACACACACACACACACACACACACACACACACGCTTCTCCCAGCGGGGCCACGGCTCACTGCAGGCAGCTCAGACAGACTGGTTTCAGTGACTTTGAGTCAGCACATTGCAAATTCTCCCTGCATGTATGTATGTGCGCACTGTACAAACAAGACTAGAGCTTCACCTCACACTTTGCAACAGATACACACAATACTGCAACGCTACACAAACAGGAAACAGCTGGAATTTGATGCTCTTTTTGATTCTCGGTTTGAAGGTCAGTGGTTCTAATATAAAAAAAAAACAATTTCAGATTTTTTCCCCAGACATTATCAAAGGATCCATTTTTTTTTAGTTTTCGAGACCTATCCACTAATTATCTAGAACAGGAATATCACAACTAACATTTTATGCCAAAAGGTAAAAGGTTAGGAATGAAAATATCAAGAACTCCAAAACCAGGACCGAGACACTTGTTTACAAATCAATGGCATAACAAAACAATCATTTGGGTTTTATTTACATTCAAATAAAAATCTGGAGGCTTTTCCCACCCCGAGCCTCCCCTCAAATTCTCCACAACAACAAGTTTTGCCTTAGAGCTTCTTTTATCAAACATCTCTTAGTGTTCTTATTATTTATTTCCACATAACACTGCTCATCAAAACTTAAAACATACCACACAGCGAATTAGGAACAAATGCTATTTGGTATACTGGTACGGAATCAAAATTCCCACCCCAACAAAGCATACATTCTCTGTTTAAGACACAAACCGTAAAAAGCACATATATGATTGTGTTTTACATAACCAAACTGTCAGTGACACTACTGGGTGAAAGTCAGAGACAAATCTTTCTTTCATTTCATTCAGAATGACCATTAAAAAATAAACCATTTTGCAGTGTCAAAAAGGCATGAAAAAATGAAAAGAATCGTATTTAACTGAAAATGACACTGGTGAGCATTGCTGAGTATATAAAAACAATCAGTACTTAAACCACTCTACTTTTGTGCCACTCTTCCATTCTTCCAATCTAAAACCCAATCGCTCACAACAGTGTCGCTCTTCCCAAAGCTCTCACTGATGTTATGTTTCTGTTGAGAGATGCTAATATTCACACAAGCAGCTACACATACACACCTCAGCTGCCTCACACAGTTCTCTCTTTAATGTGTATTTGCACTTTTTTGCATATGCGCAAAATGGCTTTAGAGGGGGTTACAGAGAAGATAGTCAATTTGCATAAAAAGGGGATATCCCCAGAGATGAAGAAGCTGTAATAAAGGTAAAGGATGAACATCCTGCATGAGAGATACAAGATTATTTTTCATTGTTTAATAGCTTATGTGTCATTTTCTTTAAAACATATGTTTGTGCTGTTTTCTGACACTGAAATAGAAATAAAGGGCTGGTCTCTGAGTTTCGCACAGTACTGTGTGTGTGTGTGTGTGTGTGTGTGTGTGTGTGTGTGTGTGTGGTGTAGGCTCTCTCACAACCCTATCAAACTCAGTACCTGCGACCTCATACCCCATTACACATCAGAAGTGTGTATTCATATGGCTTTTTACACCAACAGGACTGCAAGAGAGGATTTGTCAGTACACACATTTTAATACACTACAATAAAGTACAATAAAAAGACAAACACACACAGAGGGCTACAGAAAAATGAGAACATTGTACCTGAAGATGATGGCAAGGTGGGAAAGGAGGACAGGCACAGTGAGGAGTGGAGATGACAGCTTTCTAATACTGTAAATGGCTAACTGCTAGATGCAACTATGTACAGCTCGATATAAAGCACCTCATCTCATCTCAATGTTATCATTGCATCTCGTATATTTACAGTATGCAGCTTGGCTGTGGTGACCTGGATGTGTACAGAATGCAATAACACATCGCACATAAGTTATGAGAAACGGAAGATAACATGATGCATAATGTCTTTGTTAAAAAATAAAAATTACAAATGAATTACACACTGGTCGAAACAATGAAATGATGAACCACACGCCTATATATAATGCAATCCATGTGCAGCGCATGCCATGCGTATGCTTGCATGATGCACTGATCAAGATTTTTAAGGCCCTCAATTCTCCCAGCTCTGCTCCTTCTCTACTGCCCACTCTACTGTATTTGGCATTAACCGTGGGGTGTCTGCATGTCTTTGTGTTTGAATGGTCATGTTTAAGTCACTGTACTCTGTGAAAAGGAATGCAGTGAATTTACTCTGTTGGTTTGGCACAAACGAAACTCACATCAACACAATTATTGACAAAGAAACCAAATCGAGTTGAAATCATGTTCTGCTTTGTCAGAGATACAAGGGCAATCTGTGCCAAATTGGAATGTAATTGCTACAGTGGAAAAGCATGAAATGCTCTGCACACACCATTATGCTATATTAGTGTCAGAGCTGAAGTAAATATAATAAGAAAAGCACAGCTGTCCAGCATGAAGTATTTCGAGTGCATATGAATTATTGAAATGCATCATCACAGCAAAAAGAGTGAAAGGCAATTCACTCACAGGAAGAGAAAGTGCCACAATAGTAAAAATGATTTAATGTCATTGAATATACTGCAATGTGCAGAGCAATATAGTTACTTGTTGATTACATTTCATTCAGTTTTGACACAGAGTCAGCATGTCTATAAACAGGGCATTGCTTTTCATTTTGACGTATTCTGTATGTCACTATGGTAAAACCTTTTTTCGCTTTTTTTCCACAGTAGTGACTACATCGCAATGAGGCCTGAGTGTTTAATTTAATTACAATATTTACCTTCATTAGACTTTTACAGATTCAATGTTTTCAGCAGCAACAAACCTCATGCACGTGGAACAGAAGAACAACTGGAACGGAGTAAATTCAGAGCACTGTTTTTACAGGCAGAAAACCTGGGATGCCGTTTGCTGTAACCTGTGTATATCTATTAACTGCATATTGCAAAATGATCTGTAAACAGTTTACTTGGCAGTCCCTACACATCAGTCTACACTGAAAATCGCGTCGCAGTGAATTTGCCTCTTTTGAACGTTCGCACCATTTCCACATGAATAAAATAATTTACGCCAACACTTTTGCCTTCGGGTTGAGGTAATAATTTTTATTCATGTTGAAATTCAGTGGATCACCTGGTCAGTGCAGTCCTGTCTGTAGTGTAGTCTAGGATTTCCCTCCGGCTATGCTCGAAGTGTTTTTCGGATGGTCTGATCATGTCTAAGGTCAGTCCTGGCTGTGTGTCTTGTGTTTCACTACTTGGCATCAGGTTTCAGTATTTGTATTTATTGTGTACTGTGCGTATTGATTGTTTGGTCAGTCTCTCGGATATGAGTTAGTGGGCACGTGTGTGAATTCGGCTTTGATTCGAGGCCTACCCTGCCCTGCTAGTCTAGGATGGCAGCGGAGTTGGGCAGGCCGTGGTTGGTTGGGCAGACAGAGACAGGGTTGAGAAGAGAGCTGTCCTGCGGGTCCAACTCTGGCTCTTCTCTGGCTCCACTGTACTGACTGGCCAGGGACTCGTCCATGATCACCTCTGTCTGGACGCTGTTGCTGTTGCCGTAGTCCAGGGCACCGTCACTACACAGCTTGCTGTCCTCACACAGTGATGGCTGACTGGCCGTCCGCTTCTCCTCATTATCGCTTCTCAGAGAGGAAAAGAGAGAGAGTGAGTGTGTGTGTGTGTGTGTGTGAGAGAGAGAGAGAGAGAGAGAGAGAGAGAGAGAGAGAGAGAGAGAGAGAG
>JBBIGC010000131.1:25014905-25031748 GCA_037576955.1 Lepidarchus adonis
AGAGAGAGAGAGAGAGAGAGAGAGAGAGAGAGAGAGAGAGAGAGAGAGAGAGAGAGAGAGATAGAGAGAGAGAGAGACTTGGTTTTTTTTCATTTCATTTCATTTCACACGCATACATATAATCAAGAGGAACCCTTCACACACACTTACTGATTTCTAATCAGCGTTCACAGTGAGATCACTAAGTGATTTTAAGGCCGGAAACCCCAGAATAAGGTATCAACCTCCTCACAAACATCACATACACATCTCTGGACCAAAACACAGAGTACAAGCGACACTGTAGGTCCACTGTAAAGGTCACTGTGCATGTATGTGGGTTTGCGCATGCATCTGAATAAACATTCAGCAAGCAGATCTCTTTGTATTATCTCAGCATCGTCTCTGCATTCAGCCGGTAGTGCGCCACACCTGACCCACTGCACCCTGGGGGGTCGTGGTTTGCCTGTCTGCGTTCAGTCTGCACGAACAGAAGAACACACATGACCCGTGACTTTCTAACCACAAATTAAAGACCAGCCTGCTGTTAAAGGACCTCCGTCAGTTCTGGTTTTTAGCCATAGTCACCATCTGGAGCTCAGTTCACCTGAATAACCACGAGCATCAGGACAAGCAATCAAGGCCAATGCAAACTGGAGCTGCTTTGAATAAGTGATTTGCAAGGGTTACCAAAGGACGTCTACCAAAAACAAATTATTATAAGGTGATGAGCGATGAAAGGGAATTTTGCAAGAAATTTCCATTTCATTTATCGTCATTTTCGAAACTGGAGCGATGAGAAAAAGACGAGGCTTTTAACATGTGCTGCAGAAGAAACGACTGTTAGGAATGTCTTATGCAACAGTCTAAATGGGCTTGTGTTTGATCCTTTCCTCAAAAGTGTTTTTGTCTCTGTGTTTGTTACAGAAAATGGATCATGATAAAAGTTGCTCTTTTAGAAACGCTTTGACTTCCCACAAACTTCAGATGTTCAGATGCAACACAGGCTCAGTTGTTACTAGACGATTAAAGTGAGCTTTCAAACTAAAGACGTTTAAGCAGAAGATTGACTGAAGAAATGTATTCCAGCATAAGGTCACTGGAGTAACAACAGCGTGGTAACAATGAAATGGTAGCTTTACATGAGAATGAAAAATACATTAGTGTTTTGTACATATTTACTGTTCGGATGTTCATTGTTTTCTGTGACGAACTAATAACCACAAATCAAACCCAAACTTCTCAGACAATTACACGCCTTGCATCTATCTGTGATGGTTATCCTGAATCTCCTCCATTTGTACACATTCTGTCTGATTACTGATTAATGTCCAACCTCCTTTGTTTGGGCCACGATACAAAGTCAAAAAATCACCCTGATTGTCATCCCACTGATGGCAAACACCAGACTCTGATTTCACTTTCAAATTATATGATAATCCTAAGGGTTCACTTTCTTTTACCACACACAAATACACTATTGGATCTTTTTTTCTATAATTTAAATATTATAAATATAATTTTTTGCTTCATTTATTTAATCAGGTTTTCTTCATCTACTTTTAGGATGTTAGAACATTCATATAAAAATCTAGAAAATTTTAAAGGGTTCACAGACTTTCAGGCACCGTTGTACACCCTATGCTACATTTTTCTAAAGCTCACATTTAGCAGTTTGAGAGTTCTCCACAAGGGGTGCTATTTACATTTAAATAGCTTCTGACACGTCACATGAACAGTGCTTCACATGATTGGCTCGGCTCGGTGGCTCATTCAAATGGCTGAAATACTCCTGATAACTTTGGCATAAATGTAAAAAAATTAAATAAACTAAGAACATAAAAAACATTTCTCGCTTCTTCAGTAAAATCACTCGTCTAGAGATACAAGACTTTTCCAACAGCAGTATGTGTTTTGAAGCTTTACCATTGTGTACCATCAATTACAGTATAGACTGAGTAATTATTATTGAAGGATAATCGAGTAATCATATACACAGAATTCCTGACAGATGTCATTACAAGAAATGTGAGATTCTAGTGATTTTGTTCTATTCTTCTTCGGTGATGCAAACAAAAATGCATTGAGCGCTACTTGCATTCCCTTCTTGGAGAACCTTTTGCTTCCCAGTCGAGTTTATAATAACCTGCAGATTCCATGTTTCATTATTAAACTTGTAAACAAATCACTAAGCGAATTGATTGAAAAGCTACATTTGAATCCATTTTTGAGGAGTAATTGATTGTAATCGAATAATCATGAGCCAGAGAAAAGTAAGCAACTGAGATGAGATGAAGAAAAATTGGGAAAAGAGAAGATGGTGTGAAAGGAGGCGTTATAATGACACTCCTGGACTGTGGAGACCAGTAAATTAATTTCCTGGATTTGTATTAATACAGCCTTGTGCTTACATATGAAATCAAACATTACAAAAGCAGAAAAATCTGGTTTTATGTGATATGGACCAGGCAATTTTTTTCAAATTGGGATTCAGTCTAATACAAGTCTTTTGAAATGTGTTTTATATGATAATGAAAATACTTTTACTGTCTTTACTTTTACACTACCAGTTGATTTACCAAGAACAGCTTGTTTTTTTAAAGCTGCTTTTGATGATGGTGGCAATATTAGAACATCAGTGATGGTTTAGAGTAATGTTGATCTCTCATCAGTGATGGAATGAGGCCTGGGGCTTCTGCTCAGCTGCTGTCATTATCCGTCAATTACACACTGACTTGCACCAGGCCAAGCTGACCACATGACCACACTTCTGCTAAACGAACTCAATTAAATCAATTAGTGGCCTGAGCAGAGGCACAAATATAACCAAGCCATGCCACACACTCAACAGAGACAAAAGTTCTCATATAGTATGCTGCTGTTCAGTCTAATCTATTTACCCCCAGAATAAGACAGGAGCTGAGATTTGGCCTGTGCTAACTGCACTGCTGGTCGATATTGTAGTCAGATCTGCCAAATGAATAGAGCTCCAGTGCAGTTATTGAGTGGAGCACTCTCTGTAGACTTTAGGGTTTATTCAGGTTGGCAGGGTTTAGCAGACAGGCAAACATGCGCACACACACACACACACACCTACACTCAGATATGAAACAGCAGATCCGTTCTGTTCTGTCTTGAGGATGTAAACTAGGACAAGCCATGACGGTGTTTCTCTCCTGAGGTTGCTGATTATTTTGCACCAGCACGAGAAACAAGAACTGAAAAGAGAAAATTTGAAAGAAGTCTGAGTGAAGTGTGTGCTAAAGACGAGACGGAGACAAAGAGAGAGAGGAAACCCAGAGATAGAGGCTGGTGAGGACAGTAGGGATGATTTATAATGGCACTGCTGGGCTGTGGAGGCCATCCACATGCCAAGTTAATTTACTGGATGTGTAGTCATACGGCCACCAGTGACATCTTGGTTGTCTGTAAGCAGGAAGATCTCATTGTCTATAAAACAACCACTAGGTTACATTTGCTCATTTAGGAGTACTTGTGTAAAATTCTGATAGCTTTACACATCTCTGAGTGCTTCTAAATATTAATACGAATGTTAATACTAACAAATTGTTAGCACTTAATGATTTTAAGGATAAAATGAATTATTTAGTTGATTCCTTTCCCCAAAAATGTAACTAAAATCTAAAAATCTTATATTACATGTACACACGTAGACAATATCGTTGTTACCCTTCAGTTACAGATAGAAAAACCCAGAATGGTCACTGAAATAAGTTGAAACTGACAAAAGGAATAATATATAACAATTTACTAAGAATTAACAAATGAAACTGGCCTGGACTATTTTGTAGCACAACCTTTTGAGGCAATCACTGCAAGCGATTCCTGTAACTCTCAATGAGACTTCTACACCTGTTGACAGGTATTTTGGCCCAATATTCATGAACAAAAGCTCCAGCTGTCTCAGATTTGAAGGGTGCCTTCTCCAGACGCATGTTTCAGTTCCTTCCGCAGATGTTCGACAGGATTTAGATCAGGCTCATAGAAGGCCAAGGTTTTGTTCTTAGTCGTTCTTTGGTGCTTTTAACTGTGTGTTTTGGGTCATTATTCTGTTGGAGGACCCCTGACCAAAATTTTGTCATATTACAGCTGCTATTTTATGATTTGTCCTCCTCTGTCATCTTCCATGAAGTCGGTTGAAGTCAGACGGATGGTGGGATCTGACAAAGATGTACCTTGTCCTTGGAGTTCACCTGTAATCTCTTTGGAAGTTGTTCTGGGCTCTTTGGTTAAAATTCCTATCTATCATCTCTTCAATTTGTCATCAATTTTCCTCTTGCAGCCTCGTCCAGGGAGGTGGGCTATACTCCAATGGTCATTACACCACTGAATAATATGTGCAGCTGTTGTCACAGGAACATCAAATTGCTTGGAGATGGTCTTATAACCTTTTAACTTGTCTCTAGTCAAATTATTTATTATATTAAAAATGTCTTTTCTAGGGGTTCCATCATTTGTTTTGTTTTTAATAAATCTGTTGGACCACAATTCAAAAGCAATTTTTAGTAAATTGTTCTGTATTATTGCATTTGTCAGTTTCAAGTTATTTCAGTGAGCATTGTGCAGTTTTCTTTCTGTAATGGAAGGGTACCAACAATTTTACCACATGCTAAATGACATGCTCAGTGTGATTTCTAAGTTAAAGTAAGCACACTTAAATACAGCAGTCTTTTACAACGTTTAGAGCAGTTAATCCATTGTTTCAGATTCAGGAAATAGTAACTGTTTATTTAAATGTCCAGAAATATAAGACAACCCAACAAAATATAATCCAGGAGCAAGTCAACTTTATAGGCTAATACTGAACACGAGGCCTTCATGTGTGGGCTGATGTTGCAGACACCAAAGGGTCTTCTCTTCTCTATAAGCAGAATTGCAGAGGGAGGTGTTGTTCTAGTAGCAGAAGGGGTTTCGGGTTGATGAATGTTTTGGAGAAGCAGATGATCGACTGAGATTTCTGTTTAATGTTTAAAATGTGTCTCAGAGCTTCAAAATGTATTACTTTTCATTTCCCATTAACATCTGTGTCATGTATATTAGTTTTATGTGTCTATATTATTTGTTTCATAGTAAAGAAGTATTTTTAAACAATATACAATGTTATATTTAATATATTATACATTACTTACAGTATTTGGCCATAATTCCATAACTCCATTTTTTTCTGTATTTTAATACATATTATAATTAACACCCATGGATGAATGTTAGCATAATGCTAAATTCAATTAAGTTTGAATTGTGGAAATTTATGCAAATTTGCCATGTTACTAGTACAGAACTTGCAACAGTCAAATGTTTTACTGCAATTTCATGGGTAAAATGAATTTGGGGTCTGTTTGTGACTATGATTCCTGATGCAGCCTCTTAGCTATTGTCAGACCTCATCCTGCTCAGAGAATATAAAGTTTAAACCGGCTAAAAAAAGAGCCTGTTAACAGCAACCAGCAATGTTGACTTGCAGACAAATGTACTAATAACTGCATGAATCTTAAGTGTTTTTTTTTCTTCTTCTAAAAAAATGCACATAATGACATTTCATCCAGGAGCTCATGTTCATGTTCTTATATCTCTCATGCAACAATATTTCTCCTTGATCTCAATCTTTGACTCCTGCACACAATGAACTACCTCAAAACAAGAAAAATGTGTTACATCATCAAACTGTGTATTTTTAGCACTATATCTGCTAAATACATGAGATTTGCAATGGGATCAGATGAAATTAATTAACATAGACTATGGATGTATCAAATTAAATTACTAATTCAGTCTTCAGAGAGAGTCATTCTTTTCCATTATCTCAGGGTGGGGCTGAGATATTAAACCAGACGTTTTTCTAACCCTCCCAGGTTGGTGCCTTTTCTGTGGAATTTCATTTTTGCTAATTAATGAGGACTTCAATGATTTTTGTTCTAAAAACAGCATGGCTGAAAGCAGTCCACAATAGATTATGTAAGAACCTTGAAGAATGTTGGGCTCCTCATGAAAGATGAACCATCAGCTAAAATTGAGTTGCAGAGTATGACTGGACACAACGGCACTGTTCATATCTTCATAGGACGTCCCTGACAGGAGCTGGACAAACCCGGGTAATCACCTCCATCACAGTAAGAAATATACATTTCCATAAAGTCAATTAAAAGCATGAAGCTAATTATACTAATGAACTCCTTCCTCTTTGGTGCTATACGAGTCCATTCATCCGCCCTCATCTTCCCTGGCAGGGAGGGGGAGTAATGCTACTGATTTATGCCCACAGGCACATATTGTATGATGCCAAGTGGTCTGGCTCCTTCTCTGAAGCTGCTCTTCACTAATGAACAAAGCCCATTGCTCATATTCCACTGCAGCACCGCTACCAGCTCTCCCCCCAAAAAACAGAAGGGTTCCTTACCTCTGTAAAACCCAGCCGTATATCAACTCACTGTGCACTCAGAAATTAATAATAAAATCAATAATATAACCAGTGCAGCTGCACATAAAACATAAAAACATCCCACTACTAACAAAACAAGAGAGTGTGTGTCCGTCACCCACATAGCATTGGTTCTAAAACTCCAGATGGACGAGCACCTGAATCCTTGTGTGTCCAGTTCAGACTGGAAGCTAGTGGCCTTCTGCAAATCGCCCTAATTAATGACAGAAGAGAGATGGCGGGTATTGCACTTCTGATCAGTGGGACTCACTCAGGAATACATAGAAAATCATAAAAACCTTCCAATTCAGTTTTACGGTGTTCAGATTTTAAAAAAATATTTACTTATTGTAATGGTTTGAATTGACTCAACTTTCATTTACTCAGTTTTGCTTAACATTTGGATGGAAAATTACTTTTTTTGTGAAATACTTTAATGTCTGTGTAAAACACATTGTTACCTACATGTAACAATTGCTTTATTCATTGTCCTCCCCAAAACGACCAGACGACAGATACAGCTTCTCAAGAATGTCAAGAAAAGAGAGCACACCACTCCGGTCCTCAAGTCTTTACACTGGCCTCCAATCAGCTACAGAATTGAGTTCAATGTCCTGTATAAGTCAATGGTTTGAAGAATTTCAGCCTGGAATGTCTCTTAGATCAGCAAGAACTGCTAAGCTAGTGGAGCTCAGAGCTGTAATTAAACCGGGTGAAATGGCATTTAATCACTACGGGTCAGGTCTGCTACAACTGTTGCTAGTTTTAAAAAGAAGCTTACAACAACTTTATTTCCCATAACCTTCAGTTTAACAGATCAGTTTTATTAGATTTTCCTTTTACCTTTTATGTTTTTATTTTGAACTTGTAAATCTTTCCTTTTTTTAAATTGGTTTTTTGTTGTTTATTTACCCCTAAAACACATTGAATGACCTCTGTGTATAAGAATGTGCTATATACATAAAGATGCCTTTAAATTGTGAGAATAATTAATTGTAAATTAAGGTTCATGAATCAAATCAAATTATGGACTGAGTGTATTGTTACACCTAGAGTATAGAATAAGAAAAAGGATGAAATTATTTTTTTAGGGTAAATTTACCTGCTTAAAAAAGAATAAATAAATGAGATTGTGTCGCCCATTGTTAAATAGATGTGGATCAAAACAATGAGCTGAGAGTAGCATTCTAACACATCTGTGTGGTCTAAAAAAATTTTTTTTGGTAACAAATGACTATAATTATAAATGACTAATTAGTTGAAGGCGTAAAAATGTCAGGTGTCCAGAAATCAATATCCAGACCTCTCGATTGTTGAAAAACATGGAGAATAAAGTAACAGCATTCAGAATCCTTCATTTCTGCAGAGTGGTGACCAAATCTCAAATTAGAAAATGATTGACTATGGATGGAGTACATTTAATAACTTCAGTGTTAATAAAAACTCTTGAAATACTGAATAAAACTCTTTAAACACCTTCAGGTGTTTTTAATAAAAGTATTTCCATTTACACAATTCTAAACGGGTGATTCCAATTTGTTTCAAATGGTACTACGTATGCTCCACAGTCATACAGCATGCATAATCATAATCTTATCAAGTATTTAATAGTACATTCCTTCAAAATTCCTTCCTCACATCCTATTGCATTATTCATAATAAACTAGTCAATAATTATCGAGCAGTCTTCCAGCAGAAAGTACTTGAATCTGCATTATTTAGATGAGGAAGGTAAGTTAACAGTACACATGTAACAGCAAATGCACTCATGAGCCACAAGTAGATTTTTAACCTGAGATCAGCAAGAACATTTCAAAAAGAGGAAACACTAACAGCTTGATTGAAGTGCTTTGGTAACACACTACACTGACAGGCATCTCTCAACCTAAACATACAACCTCCCCCTAGTGGAGAAAACCTTTCAGTGCAGCCTGTTACTAATCTGCACTTCTGAATGAAAAACTCTCTGAAATCTATAGTTAATTTTTAATCACAGCACATTTAAAATGGCACATCTTTAAGAGTTGTTGTGGACTACTGGGCTAATATTCAGACCAATTAGAGTAACCAAGTTTAATTCAAATCCTCAACAACTCACTGAAAAGAACGGCAACGCAGCAAGTCGTGTGGAAAATACACTGAAAACGGTGTGGACACACAAACACACACACGCACAGCGATTACCTTTCAGTCTCCAATTTCAACCTCAGCAAAGGCTGAAATAATCTGGATTTAAGCATTAAAAACACTTAATCTTTCATCATTTTCTGCATGATGGAAATATAGAAGCAACTTCATGATTATGGACAGGTCGGTCACAGCAGGCATACACACCGGGAAACAGAGAAAAGAGCAGAAAAGAGAATTAAGGCACCAAAGGGGTTAATGATACCAAATTTAGCTTTACAACCCATGAACCCAAACTCATAATGCCCCTTAGGAGCAAACACTTTCTAACGGTCGGCTCAAATCTGATGAGGTGGTGCTGTGGTCCACAGTCTATGTGGACACATGCTGTCTGCTTTGAGTAGTGGAGTGAAAACTGTGGAGGGTGAGGTGAATGTGGAATAAATGAAATGAAGAGAGCTGGTCAACATTCCCACGACAGCAGCAGTGGCCAGAAGAGCATTAGTGCCACACCCAGAGAGCCAGAGACTCCTTTCATCACTACGTCGAAACACACTCGAGAGCAGAGATGGAGACAGGCTAGCACAAAGGCTGGGCCAAGATGGGAAGGTGGAAAAAAACAGAAATGAATTATTAACCTGCTGCTCTTACATACTGCAGTTCTAGTGTCTTGATGTGCTTTAACTATGATAAATGCTTCAGACCTCTCTCCAGTATTGTCTCCATGTTTATCAGTAGAGCAGTAGCGGTCCACAAGGCAGGGACAGTCACAGAAAACACACACACGCACACACCCACAGTTGAAACCCAGTAATCTTAATATGACTGCCCCAGTTCCACTGGTTGACGGTAGAGTCAGGTGCTGCCATGGAGATAGGCTTGTAACACTTAATTGTGGCCCCTTATGTTTACCATTGGAGCCCATTTGCAATCTACTACAATTGATGGCTGACGCATACACTTCTTAAAAAAAGATTTCTTAAAACAACTTTAGCAGACACAATGGACTCCATTTTATGCATTTATTTATGTAGCAATTTATTCTCTGATTTGCTGCTGAGGGGCTGGTTCAGCAGTCCGATAGCCACGTGTGGAAGGCCTGTGGCTCTGCTCAGTCCGCGACCTCCTCTAATTTGTGTGATCCTTCCCAAAAATACCACAAAATTTGCCTAAAAATGTCACCCTTTGAAAAGTCTCTGCATGTTTGTAAGTTCCTCAAAACTCTAAATTCTCACTCAACGTCCCCCACCCCTTCCCGTCCCCCATTTTCAAAGCTAGTGAGGTCACACATTTGCAGAGGACGATCAACATATTTTTCCCCCAAAAGGTTTTATAACCATCCTGTTCACGCACACAAACAACCTTCTCCTTTTTTTAACAGCCAGAGAAGAACAAAAAAGGCTTAAACATAAACTCCCAAACCTTCTGTACAGAGAAAAACTAAATGGAGAAAATGTCTTTTATATTAGTCCGTGCATATCCTCCATATTGTCTCTCGGGTCTGCATTTTAATTGGGATGGGAGACACACAAATATACCAAATACAGTTCTGTGTGTCAATGAGAGGCTTTGTGTGTAGTAGGCAAATGTAAATATGTCTGTCGGTCTTGTGTCTCTCGCTCAGCTGTCCAACTCTAGTCTTTAAATGGGTTAGAAACGTAGGTCTTGGCCATGTCTACAATAATGTGAATATGCATGTACGGATTAAGTTAACATTATGCAATTCTAAACCAATTTGGTGTGTATGCGTGAATGTACGTGGGTAACTGTGTGTCTGTATGGATTTAGGAAAGTCTTTAGGCCAGTCCGAAGCCCTCTGAGCATTCCTGAATGGCCAGCAGCAGCATGTGTCTCAACTTCTCGTAGCTCTCGTAGGCTGGGAGATCCAGCTGGTTAAAGCTGTGGAGACAAGAGGGAACGGTCACATACAACCACTAACAACTTCAGCCAATGCATAAAATGACTTGACACCAGATTTCAAGCTCATTGTTAACAAACCATTTAGTTTTAACCTGTAGAACAGGATGATATGTTTGCTTTTGGTAAGCAATGTTAAGATGTGGAATAAAAAATTCAAAAGTAAAAACCCTTAATGAACTAGTGTGTGTAAGCTAAAATTCAGTTTCGAAAGTAAACATTAAATAACAGTTTTACTGATGTTAGAATAATATTTGTCATTGAGTTAACGCATTATTTTGCCACAGAACACAATTGACCAATATATTTTGATCTTTAACAACCCGCACTGTAATATCAACAACGTGACTAATAAAAGCACAAATGTATCTAAATGCTGCTGTTAGACCTGTGTAGCAAAACACTATAGGATAATTGTGTTTGACTCCTTGTGATAAATAGGTCAATCTCCTCCTAAATATTTAGCTCATATTATTTTTTAAAATAGACAACTTCTCATTTAACAATTTAAAATGGCAGTTTGGCTCATTAAGATCAAATTATGCCATTCATGTTGTGACTGGTTAATAAAAAGTACTGTTTATTTCTAAGGTGTTCCACACAATTATGACCAACAAACAGAAGGCTGTAAAGAAATCTAAAGAAAAAAATATTAATTAATTAAACAAAAACAAAACATTGGTACTTCTGTCTTTCTAAATACATGTATTAGAAGTCTGTGGAAAGTAAAATGGAAAGTAAAGTTTGATTGTTGTCAACATTTCACTGAGCACATTTTGAGAAGTGTTTTTAATGCAAATACAGGCATATCCAGAAAGCTGAGATGGCTTTCTTAAAACTTACATAGTTGTAGCGTCTCATCTTAATTTTTATGGCTGTGTACTGCAGACATTTCTATGAGTGCTTACCAAGTGTGGGCAGAGGGTAGACGGTCAGTGGAGCGGTCATCACGGTGAATCTGAAACTTCTGGATGCCATTCATGCCCTCTAGTGCAGCAAAGCCCTGCAGAGGCACTTTGGATGTGCCTGTTACAAACTGTAGGAACTTGGCTCTGTCGGCCTGGTCAAATGAACGCAGTGCACGCCAGAACCACTGAATCTGCAGGAGTAAAACA
Source organism: Lepidarchus adonis (assembly GCA_037576955.1). Taxonomy (NCBI): domain Eukaryota; kingdom Metazoa; phylum Chordata; class Actinopteri; order Characiformes; family Lepidarchidae; genus Lepidarchus; species Lepidarchus adonis. The sequence continues at coordinate 25,026,483 of JBBIGC010000131.1, forward strand.
AATTAATTCTGATTCAGAACCTGGAGGTGATGGATATATATAAATGGATGCAGAGAGAGGAAATGTAAGTTAATGTGAGGACCAAGTATAAACAATAAAAGTGTTTATCTAAATCATAATAATGCTGCTACCCAAGATTCATTACACATGAACTACAATTTCACTTTTCAACTTTTTTTTTACTGTTCTTGTACACATACTTGTATAGAGCTGGACTGGTATTTGTGATACTCTGTGTTGGCCTTGAGGTCGTCGATGTCAATGGTGGGCAAGCCTGAGATGAGCAGTTCCAGCTCCTGCTCAGTGAAAATGGAGATGAGCCTTTTGGGGATGATTTCATAAAAGCCCTCCAGGAAGGCAGCCAATTGTTTACGAATTGCACCTGCACAACAAAATTGGAAGGGACAGCTTAGACAACTTACATGATTCTACATTTCATTAAAAGATCCTTTCAAAAACAAAAGCTTCAAAATGTACCTTGTACCATATACGCACATGTATGTACACTGAATAAAAGGCTTACCTGTCATCTTCATCTGGCATACCAGATGCACATACTCCTTTTTGTTCTCCTCAGTCACCAGAATATTGGCCCCATTGGGCTTTAGGTCCCTCACTTCACACACTCCAAACTCCTGGACCTGAATAATTATTGACAAAGTGGTTCTCATATTGATACTGATAATATAATCAAACAACCTAATCACAAGACAATGGTCTTCCCACATAAGTATCTGCTAGGGCAATAAGTACCTCTGTGCTGAATGTCAGCTCATATCCTAGGGTAGACACATCATTTTCAAGCAAGTAGACCAATCCCTGGAAAAAGGGATAATCCTCACTCTCCATGTCTGTGTACCTGAGAGAAACATAATTTGCAAAGGATTAAGTCAGAACAATATCATAACATTAACTATGGTATTGACCTTGAAAACAAATGCAAATCTTGCATAGTTTAATTACCAGAATTGCCAAACAAAATTTGAATAAATCTTAAATATTAAGAAATAAAGCCTAACCTAACACTCTTCCCCAAAATGTGTTTGTAGAAGCTGCGTGTGAAGTAGCATTCCAGTAGTCTGTTGTCATAGACAGCCTTGGCCACAACACGCCCCACAAATTTGAAGTAGCTAAGATGGTTTGGATTGCAGTGAGAAGAAGGGTTGATGGTGTAGGTGACCCGGTCTCCAGGTGAAGTGCGGAATAGCGCGTACATAGGGTTAAACATCTCTCGGGAGATGATCATGTACCACTCCCTTAATAAGCCACCAGCATCCTGTCCTTCCTCTCCTTCGAACACTATGTACCTGAAGAACACAGGACAGTATGTTAGCAAGCAGCTTAAAGTTACTGTGGAGGGAAAAAGGAAGAGGAAAAGGGAAACGTAAAAGAGAACAGTGTGTGTGTGTATGATGTTGCTTCCAGTGAAGGTTTGAAATTCTGTTTTGATTAATACTACAGAGGATAGGCCATTTTTACGTTACATGCCTCAGCCCTAAGTGGATTTGCTCTGCGAGTTTACAGGGTATACTGCTTCACTGCTGAACTGCTCATACTTCTACATGCATTTGCATTTGGCCAAGACAGACCAAACAGTGCAAAAATTATATGCATTATGCATCATATAACAATTATCTACTTCAAGTCTTTGAGCTTTTCAGGACATGCCTCTCCTAATCGAAATTGCATGGCTGTGTACTCGTTTTATACACAAGTTAGCAATGCTTGCGATCTGATATTGGCTATGCCGTAATTAGTAATTAAGAGTGTCCACAAACACTTGTCACTTGCAGCATTACAAAGCAGTTAGAGTGTGTGTGTGCACGCAGGTATGCCGCTCACAATCTATTCTTCATATCCTCAGGGCTCTTGCGATGCAGTTCTCTATATGAATCTTCAAAGACATGGTCTCTCCTGACATGAACTGCCATATCTTCCTTCCTCAGACCCTCGTCCAGGCGTTCCAGCTCCTGACGGAAATACCTGGAAAACATAAAAATATTGGTAAGTCCTCAATGTGGCAGGCACACCCACAGTCCGCATACTGGAATGCGACAGAACCCCAGAGCACGCTCATAGGTTTTAAAGCAGAAAACCGTAAGGAGACTAAGGAATAATAATGACTGTGGCAGAAACAAAATAAAGAACAACAGTAAATCAAAAGAACATATAGGTGGTAAGCATTACTTGCGCTTGACATCAAAGTCAAGAATGCGGATATAGTCCACAAGCACAGCGAATGGGCCATCAGCCAGATGAGTGGTGGACTGGCGCAGGATTTGGTTGAGCACTGTTCTGTGAGTCTCTGTTTCAGAAAAAGAAAACACATTGAAAATGGCACAGAAGCTTTACTTTTAAGTAACAGTTCTCTAAAATTAAAGTACATTTTCATTTTTAAATATTCTACTAACATCTCTCATTTAAATGCATAAAACTAAGAACAAGAATACAAGCTACACATGGCTCTTGTTGGACATAGCCCCATTAAATCTAACTTAAGACACTGAACAAGACGTTTCTAGTGTTGTGGAATGTTGGCTAACTCACCAGCAAAGCGCAGAAATTTCTGTGTGTCTGGAGGCAGGTTGGATGAGATGTGCATGGAGGAAGGCTCTCGGGAAAAGAAAGGGTCCAGAGATGAGGGAGTGGCAGGGGTGAGGGGGGCTGGAGAGAGCGGAGGTGGCTCATCCTTGATGTGTGACAGCTGGCTCTCTCGAGTGTCCCGCACTGGAGGCTTACTTTCTCGCTCAGTGGCATGCACTAGGAAAAAGGCTTCCACTGCTGGCTGCAAAACTTGACATTAAAAACATACAAAACGGAGTGAATTCCATTCTATTGCCACCTTTTAAATCAATGGGATACTTGGTGTAATGAAAGATTACCCAAAACAGCATGCTGGTCATGTGACTCCTCCAGCTCTTTGAGACACTCCCCTAGCATGTCCCACAGTTCATCTAGTAAGAGCTGCTCACTGAGTAGTGGCAACTCAGGTAGCCTCTCTTCCTGCTCCTGCTGACTGCTGCTGTCCTCACCTGAACACACAGACACTTATTGTCAAGACTTCATTAAACTAACTAAGTTGTACTAACGGAATTGCTCATTTATATGTGGGATAGGAAATGCTTATTGTGCATATCTGTCCAGCTGAAAGCAACTTCCCAACAAACAGCAACATTCACATGTTGGCTTTTAGCTTTATAGTCTTATAGAATAAAAAAAATTACAAGCCAAAAAAACCCAGTGTGAATAACAGAACATTACAGAACAGAGTAAATAATGTAACTATTCAAGACTTCCAGGGATTCACACACGGGTCTAGCACAAACCCTGCATAGGTTTGTTGTTTTTTGTCTAAGAGCATCAGGTCAAACTTAAGCCTACCACAAAATTGGAGTGAAAGCTCACCAACAGGAGCCTGGTCCTGCTCTAGAGGAGAAGGCTGGTCCACATCCATAGGAGAATCATCTCTCTGTGCTGCTGGAGGCTCTGCAGCAGAATGTCCTTCCGACTGAACCAGGAGAGCGAAAGTTAAGGTGAGATTTCTCACAAACAGCTGAAAATCTCAATTTGTAATGAGGAATGATGATAGTTGTTAAAATATAGTATCTTCAATATATAATAAAAAGAGATCATCATGCACTACAAACACACAAAAAGGAGCTGGGAAGGAGCCAAAGCACTGAGCAAAACAGCCACATTCAGAATTCGCAATGAGCCATAACATGTACACAAACAGGCATTTCGGTTTGTGGTGCAGTACAATGCAGTGGATCTCTGCTAAAATGTGGAACCAAGTGGAATATAGATGACGCAGATGAACAAGTATTTGTAGAAAGCCAATTTGGACCAACAGTGTGACAACATTACAATAATAAACAGTCTGGCAAACAGTTTAGATATACCACTAAAAAACAAAGTTCTGACATAATAACTTATTAAACTAATCCACATACACCATAATAAGAATGGGACAGTGTTATTGTTTGTGAGACAATATCAGTTATTTAAGATCGGTATGCTCAGTTTTGAACAAGTCAATTGCACAATACACAGTTGAATGTGTGTGCATATATAATTTTTTAGACACTTTCCCAAACTTTTGACAAATATACTAAAAACCTGGATTATTCTGATTAGTCACATTGCACTGCTATTATTTTGAACAATACTTATACTTAAATATGGGAAAGGTGACCGTAACATTGTTGTTGCTTATGTAAACTAATAACGCATGTCCACGTTTCTGTATTATATCGCTTATTGTGGATATATTGATTATCACAAAATCGTGGTATTTATGTCATCGTGGGCCATGTATCGCATATCAAATCTAGCAGTACCCTGTGATTCCCACCCCTAATACATATGTATGCGAGTGTGTGTATTACCGTGTGTATTTTTATATATATATAAATATATATACACTTTGTTTTGCTCCCATTTTGCATAAGCTGAACTGAAACATTTTCTACATACACAAGACCCATTACTCTCAAAAACTGTTCACAGATCTGTCTAAATCTTTGTTAGTTAGCACAATGCCACAGATGTCGCAACGTGAGCATGCAATTTAGCTACGGACTGCAGGAATTTCTACTAGAGCTGTTAAATTAATGTTGTTAAATTACTGTTACTTTGTCTACCACAAGCCATCTCCAAAGGTGTTTCAGAGAATTTGGCAGTATATCCAACCGGCCTCACAACCGCAGACAATGTGTAACCACACCAGCCCAGGACCTCCACATCCAGCATGTCCACCTCCATGATCGTCTGAGACCAGCCATCTGGACAGCTGCAATTACAACCGTTTTGCAGAACCAAAGAATTTCTGCATAAACTGTCAGAAACCATCTCAGGGATGCTCATCCGCAGGCTCATCCTCCTCTTTGGAGTCTGGGCCTGACTGCAGTTCGTTGTTGTTACCAATTGGAGTGGGCAAATGCTTACATTCACACTGCATGAGGCAAATGGCAGCCACACCAGATACCGACAGGTTTTCTGACGCCCCCCCGGTGCACATTCCAGAGTGGCCAGTCTAAGGCACAACTGTGCAAAAGTCATGCTCTAATCAGCACCTTGATATGCCACACCGGTGGGATGGATTATTTTGGCAAAGGAGAAATGCTCACTAACATTATATTTAGATTAATGGGTCTTTTGGGCATGTAGAAAATGTCAGATCAGTTCAGCTCGTGCAAAATGGGAGCAAAACCCTGCTGCATTTATATTTTTGTTCTATATATATATATATATATATATATATATA
>JBBIGC010000131.1:25031848-25044493 GCA_037576955.1 Lepidarchus adonis
GTATTGGTCTTTCACATGGAATTCCAATAAAATTGATTCATGTTTGTGGCTGTAATGTGACAAAATGTGGAAAAGTTTAAGGGGGCTGAATACTTTTGCAAGCCAGTGTGTGTGTATGTATATATAATATAAATAATATAAAATACACGTGTCTGGACACTAGTCAGTTGTGTGAGTAAGCAGTCTGCTTGCTGTCAGTGCAGCCCATGCTAACCGTGGCAGAGCTGGTTGGGCCGGCAGGGGGGTTGCTGGTTGCAGCAGTACTGGGGGCATGGCCAGCTGTAGAAGAAGATCCAGTGGCGGCGGCGGCAGCGGCGGCGGCGGCAGCAGCAGCAGCGGCGGCGGCAACAGCAACGGAAGACGATGAGGAGGGCGGAGGTGCCTGCTGAAGCCGTCTAGCCCGTTGCCCCTCTCTCACCATTTGAATAATAGCATCTGCTTCAGCTTCCAGCTGGCGAACAGCAGCTTGAATACTGCTTGCAGAGCCCAGATTGGTGGAGCCTACATCAGAAAAGCAGAGAGAATATACACAATCAACAGTGGGGTGCCAAGACAAATATGAGGTCATCAATGAAAGTGACTGTGTGTCATCATGAACACACCATTACACATCACCACAATGAAATGTGACCTCTGCATTTAATCCATCACACGTGCATACATGGCGCAGCAGGCAGCCACCAAGGGTGACCAGGGGAGCAGTGAAGTGGGGACAGTACCTTGGTCAAGGGTGCCCGGGTCAGGACTTGAACTTGTGACCTTCCAGTTGCAAGTGCAGAGTTCTAACCACTAAGCCACCACTTCCCCTGTGATTTACTATGACTGAAACTTACATTTTAAAAGCATGTTTAATAGTAAAATAAGTTTTCACAAGATTTCCCTTTCTCCCAAATGCAGTCCACTGGCCAAGACAAAAATTTGCTCTTTTAGTTTAGCAAAGAGAAACCAACCTTAAGCAGTTTGAAAGTTGCCCAAAAACGTTCTGCGTGTCAGCATACAAACTAATCTTATATTAAAGTAAACATGCACCAAACATGCACCAAACATGTCTTGCCTATCCTTTTTTTGGGGTAAATTGTTCATTAAGGGTAATTGCTAATAGCTTTTTAATAAATACATTTTCAATAAATCTCACATCATAGCTTTTCATAGTACAGGCAGACTGTATAAAACAAAGAACTATTACGGTACAGAACACTGAGGAGCAGGACCGATTAGTAGATGTGTCAAACTCCTAACAATACCAATTACAAGCACTTCACTTACTGAGTCTTCCTGTCTGCTTAGCCTTCTTATTGGCACGGCGCGTGTCCTCTCTCAGCTGTATGATGACCTGCAACACCCGCAGGAAAAACTTCTGTGTGGAAGTCTTGGATGTGAGTGAGCTCATGCAGGGCAGCTGGAGCTCTCTACCACCCAGGGTACGCTTCTGCGCCGCTACAATAACCACGCTCTCTGAGCCATCAAACCTGCAGTAAATGTGAAAGGAAAGTCTATGGTCAGATTTGTAGACCCGACTGTTGAATGTTAATACATTATTATTATACATTATTTTAGTTATAACACCAAAATATTATTTTGTTTCATTAAAAGGCAGAAATCAGTGGAATCCACCATAACAACTGCCTGTTCAACCACAGAGAAATGTTTAACATTAAACTAAAAATGCTTGCAACAAACTTCTAAGCTAGTCTCACCTGCTTGTCATTTTGCCCTTATGGCGAGCTGAGAGAGACGGGTCTTCATGAGCAGCTTCTGGAGATTGGGCATCGGCCCGTGCTCTCCTCTGCTGCTCCAGATTATACTCTCTCAACTCTGCCAGTAAAGTGCCTACACATACAAACAGACAAAATTATACAACCAAAAATGATGTAAAAAAATGTAATTAAAAGATTTATTATGGCAACAGATTACAGGCAACAAGTCTATTAATAACTGAGTGCCCCAACCAATTTGTTTGCAGAGTGTGTAGCCGAGGTGGCGGGCACCGCTGAGCAGCAATCTAAGTACAGTGTCTCGGGTCTGGCTGTCCCCTCTGGACAACTGAAGAAGGATGTTGGCAGCATCCTCCAAGCCCTCCTCTGAACATGAATGGGATGTCAGCACCTAGAGGAATTCAAACGCGCACACACAATTACACTGTTACTTGGTTATATGGGTTTGGTACATTAGACAGGTTTCCCAAGATGGCGGCGCACTAGGTCGCAGCAGCCACACCGGGTCCCAAACATGGTGCGATTTACTAAGTTTGTGTTAAATTGTCCCGTTTAAAAGGGGTTATGTCCGTCAGAACTTCGACCAAACACCAATACAACCGGCAACAACAACTTCTGGACATTGGACACCTGTACCAAATTGACGCCAATGGGTAAGGGTAAGGGAACAGCAAGGTAAGTCACTACAGAACCCTACTTCCATACTGTTCATACCACTACCCTGTTCCATTTGAAGTGAGGAACGTAATGTTGGTGCTGGTGTTTACTCGTTATGACAAGTTAGATTTAGTTGTTAATAACTGCTGTTAGTAGTAAAGCAGGAGAGTATTGTTACTTTGCATCTCAAAAAGACCTGTTTTTATCCACTCGCTTTTTTTTTACTGTTCATTTTTCAATCTGTTGTCATGTATAGCTAAGTAAGAAAAAGCCTTTCTTACTCAGTAAGTTTGTCTCGTTTCCAAATATCTAAAACATCTTAAATCTAGATTACTAGACAAGAAAAATGGTATGAGAAAATGAAGTGATACTTAAAACTTTTGATTGAGATTATATCTCATTAAAAAAAAAAAATCATACCCCATTGGCAGATAATTTTGCTTTTTTTAAACCATGAAAACAAGACAAATTTGGACTTTTTTTTCTTCAGAAAACAAGACATGACTTCTTATGCTATTTCACATGTCTAGTAAATGTATCTTGATTTAAGATTTTTTTTTAAATATTTGGACTGAAAACAGGACAAAACTATGTTAGAAAAGCATTTTTTGAAGTGTATATTCTGTGCTTTGTCCCATATAGGTAATTATTGACAAATATATTTGTGTGAGTGTCTTTTTAAATTTAAATTTAAAGTTTATCTTAAGCTGTGTTTAAATGTGGTGTATAAATAACTATATTATTATAAAAGCTCAAGGAGCAACAAGTTTGTGCACTTTCCAAATATTTTAGTTCTGTTTGTGAATAAAGGATTAGAAATCAATGCTTTCCTTTTTTTTATATATATCAGATTCATCGATTAATTGAAAAAAAAAAAAAATCGACAGATTAATTGATTAAAAAAATTGTTCGTTGCAGCTTTAGCCCAGACGCAGCGTCCACCCGGAAACACGTTGAAAGCGGTGTGCGAGAAGCATGCCGGGATCCGCCGCTACCCTTCCTTCTCCTCTCCAATGTACACTCACTGGACTACAAATTGGACCGTTTAAGACTGCTTCTCACCCCAGTCTACAGACCCATCAAAAGGCAGCTCAGACCAGCCATCACGGAGGCCCTTCAGGTCTGTTTTGACTGCACAGACTGGGAAATGTTTAGAGATGCAGCCACCTCTGAACATTCACTGTACTTGGAGGAGTACACATCCTCAGTGACCTGCTACATTAGCAAGTGCGTCGAGGATGATACCGTCTCCAAGACGTCACCACCTGGCCAAACCACAAACCCTGGTTCTCTGTGAAGCTACGCAACCTAGTGAAGATCAGGGACTCTGCCTTCAAATCTAAAGACAGAGGTTTACACTACAGCCAGAGCCAACCTGTAACGGGCCATCAAAGATGCAAAGCGAGCTTACGCAGAGAAGATCAGCAATCACTTCGAGTTCAAAGGACACAAGGCGCATGTGGCAGGGAATTCAGACCATCAACAGGCTACAAGCCAGCACACCAGATTGAACCCTGGCTGATGAACTGAATGACTTCTCATTTTAAGACAGTGGTCAAGGAACCACAGAGGAAAGGGACGCCCAGGTGACCAGGTTCTCGGTCTTTCTGCTGCCGATGTCAGATCAACTCTTTGCAGAGTGAAACCGCAGAAAGCAGTAGGACCCAACAACAGACCTGGTCGGGGGCTCCAGGAATGAGCTGATCAGCTGGCAGATGTCTTCACAGACTGTCTCAAAACCACTAAAATCATCCCTGTGCCAAAGAAGTCTACTGTGTCTTGCCTCAAGGACTACCGGCCCGTAGTGCTTACACCCATCGTCAGTAAGTGCTTTGAGAGGCTGGTACTGAGGCAAAAAAAAAAACCTGGACTCTGGATCCATTACAGTTCGCTTACCGCCCAAACAGCTCCACAGACTATGCCAATGCATCTGCCCTTCATTCACCCTTTCCCACCTGGATAAAAAAGACACTTATGTCAGAATGCTGTTTATTGACTTCAGTTCAGCGTTTAACACTGTCATTCCTCAGAAGCTGATCAGGAAGCTGGACCTGCTGGGAATAAACACCCCTCTTTGCAACTGGACTTCTTGATGGACAGGCCCCCAATCTGTCTCCATAGGAGAAAACACTTCCAAGGTCATCAGACTGAGCACTGGCTCTCCACAGGGGTGCTTGCTCAGTCCATTGCTGTTTACTCTGCAGACACTCTTGATACAGCTCCAACCAGATCATCAAGTTCACAGATGATAAAACAGTGGTACGTCTCATCGCCAACAGCAATGAGTCTGCTTACAGAGAGGAGGTGAAACAACTGTTGGAATGGTGTCAGAACAACAACCTGTCGACAAGACTAAAGACTAAAGAGGTGGTTGTTAACTTCAGGAGAAGGACGACTGCTCACTCCCCAAATGAACATTGATGGCTCCACTGTTCAGATTGTCAACAGTGTGAAGTTCTTGGGTGTGATGGACGACCTCTCCTGGAACATCAACACCACCTCCATCACAAAGAAAGCCCAACAATGCCTCCACTTCCTCCGAAAGCTGAGGCCAGCCTCCCCACTCCCATTCTCACATCATTCTTCCAAGGGACCATTGAGAATGTACTCTGCTGCTACATCACTGTCTGGTACGGGAACTACACCACTCCTGCAGTGGATAGTGAGGACAGCAGAGAACATCATTGGGCTCCCTCTCCCAGCTCTACCAGATACACATCATCCGTCGAGCAATCAGCATCGTGAAGGAAATTTCCCACCCCTCGCATGCACTGTTCTCCCCCCTTCTGGCAGACGGTTCTGCAGCATCAGAACTGCAACTGCCAGACACTGCACAAGCTTTTTCCCCACAAGCGGTCAGAGCCCTGAACTCACTGCCACCACCCAAGGACTGCTGAACACATGTGCGCACATAAACACATACACACGCTTGCATACACGTCGTTTTGCAGCTCCATTTTCTGCAGCACATCTTGCACATATGTCTTGTCTTTGTCTTGTGTAATAACCGAAAGGACCAAACTTGAAACAATATTTTGCACTCACCATTATCACAATTCACTTTAAAAATTTATTATGTCCTTCTGTGTTACTGTACATATAGATTTTTTTCTTTATGTCTCCTTTTCATTTTAAAATATATGTATAGTTGTTTTGAGGATTTTCTTTTGTTCTTATATTTTATTTTTCTTTACAAATGCACCAGGTTGGGGGGGCGGTGGAAAACGCCATTTCAATACATTGTGGATACTGCTGTATTGAAAAGAAAAACCTTCTGGAGTCTTGAAAAAATTTACACACCTCTACAGAGAGTTGCAGCTGTTTTTCTGTTAGTCCTGTGGAGGCCAGCTTGGTATCACTGTCCATGCCACTTACTACTGCCTTCAGTTTTCCTAAAACAACATGGTCACATTTATTATTAATGACCTTGGCCATCACTTCACATAAGATACAGAGACCATGGTCTTTTTGTATTAATAAGTGTTTTTAAAAAACTCCTATGCATCAAACTTTTTTTCTACCTACCAGCAGAGGTGCCTGTAGCTATAGTAGTCATCGTGGTGGCAGCTGCAGCAGCAGTGGAGACTGGTTGAGATTGTGCTGGGATTGTCCCAGCTGCAGTGCTCTGGATACATGTTGTACCTGCTGCCCCAGCTTGAGCTGTGGGGGCTGCAGGGACAGCAGTGGGGGCCTGAGGCACAGGGTGGCCAGCTGGCACTTCTGTAGCCTTGTTATCAGGCAGGGCAATGGAGATGAGTGAGAGTAGACGCAGGAGCTTCTCTGTAAGCAGGGAGCTGCGGCGGATAACCGGGTGCGAAAGCATGTTCATAAGTTGGCCTAGTGGTGAGGCCTCCAGGCTTAACTGTGTGCCCTCTGCTTCTCCCAATGCCCCTAGGGGCAAAGTCTTCATTGATGCCTTGCCTTTACGACTAACATTCATGTTGTCCAGCTTGACGAGTAGGTCCCAGAAGTCAGTGGAGATTCCCAGAGACTGTGCGGTGCCTGTACAAGAGCTAAGGGAATTGTGGGTAGAGGAAGGGGTGCTAGGAGTGCCAGAAGCATTGGTTTGGCTGGTGCTGCCAGACCGGCAGCCTCCTCCAGTTGCAGAAGCAGAGCTGCCACACAAACGTGAGTCCAGGTCAGAAGAGGAGGATGACTGAAGGTCTTTGCAACGCTGCTGTGTGAAGTGACTAGGAAACACCTGCAAAGAAGAACAGAATCAAAACAAAAACAATAGCAGCAGCAATAGTGTTATGTTTTAAATTGTGGAGCAATAGCATGGACCTTTTTTCCAGAAATGATGAACCAACATTTGACCATTCACCCCATTATAATCTCACAGACAATCTCACCTTGGCCAACTGAATGAGGGTATCAAGAACGTGTCGACAGACAACAGGGGCAGCTTGTGGGTGGATGTGAACGGTAGATCCTCCTCCTGAGCATCCAACTCCTCCAGTTCCAGACACTCCTCCACCCAGCCCTGTTGAGCTAACAGTACCTCCTGCAGAGTGCCTGTCTGCATGTTTCCGGCCTGATGCCCGCTGGATCTGGAAAATGTTGGTTCTGCAGCCCAGTGCCGCATCCATGGACACTGACAGCCAGGACAGCTGGTTGGAGCTGCGTGACTCCACTCTGTTCAGCAGCTCAAGGGATGATGAGGATGAGGAAGAGGCCATTGAAGCTTGAGAGGAAGAGGAGCCCTTGCCTCCACTGGATGAAGCTTGGCCCTGCACACGCTTACCCCTATTCTCGTCTAGCCGGGCTGTCTCCAGGCAGAGCTCACTCTCACTGCTGCGTTGGAGAATAGACAGCAAGCTGCGGATCACCCAGCCACGTGTCTGAGAGTGGTAGCACAGATTGCGCAGTACACGGTGTAGCCTGCTGGTGTTCAGCTTGGGCTCATCCACAAAAAGCAGCACTAAGAGGCAGGACAGTGCCTCATGATCCAAAAGGAGACGTCCTCTGAGCCTAAGAAGGGAGTCCACGTTGGAGCTAGAAGGGCTACACAGACACACAAACACAGACAAAATACATTTAGCGCACCAACTCCAAAAACATCCAAAAAGTTTAAATAAGTAAAATGTGCCATTTAAATACAATTTTTTAAAAAAAGGTAATTTTGGGTTTCCCATTGTAATTTTAAATGAGCTTGGGCCCAAAGATGATGGTGGAACTTCTGGCTTTGAATTGCATGAGCTTTAAAATGCATTTGTGAAATGCAAATTGATGTGTTTACAGAGATATCCATTACAGTCACACTTTAACACGGTGCTGCCTGAGGGTCTGACCACAGGCATCCAATACTGAACTTCAACCTTTGCCGCATTACAATTCTGATGAACTTTTAATGGTATTATATAATGTAGATAGACACACAAGTCTTTGCAATTACTAAATTCTTCCAAAATTTGCATATTAACAAACCTCTGCCTATCCTTACTTCTGAGACCCTGCCTCTATTATATCCTATTTTAAATACCCATTCACTAATTAGATGCAAAATAACCCTCCAGCTATTCTTTTGTAGTTCTTAATTTTTCAGCCTGTTGTTGCCATGTCCTAAATTTTTGAGACAAATTCAAAATATGCTAATATTTTTCATTTCATAACAAGTCATCTCACTTTCTATACCTGATGTTCTCCATGTTCTATTGGGTCTAATCGTAGCATTCTCATATAATTTAAATTAGCAGCATCTGATCTTGCAAATGTCAACTTGGAGGCACATTTGCAAACCAGAAAAACTTATGTAATGCAAAAAATTTCAAATGGGGTAATTATTTTCTATAACCACTATATATTATGCACCACAAGATAGTATGTTGAATATAAATGACTGAAAAGTATATGAAATATATGTGAAAATGGGCAAACATTCATGTGTTTACATTTCCACGCTCATCCATACTGCTTATCCATTCATAATACTGACCGGCTGTGGTTGCCACTGCCCCCCATCTGAAAAGTTCCTCCTCTTTGCACAGCCAGGCGTGTATACTGCACACCACGGTTGCCCCCTAGCCGACTAGTGAAGGCAGGAGAACGCAGAATAGCAGAGAGTGCAGAAGAGGAGCTGTGTCCAAACAGCCGCTCATGCATCAGCTGCCTCTGTCGGGCCTCTTGCTCCCTGCGCAGTGCTGCAGCCTCGGCTGCAATGTCTGGAGGCATTACTGCCAGCACACTGTCTTCCATGTCCTCCAGCACAGAACGCCGCAGCTCAGACGGCAGCGTCTGAATAAAGGTAACTGGGTCCAAGGGCTGGTCTCCCTGAGGGGGCTGTTGGGATAGCTCTCGTCGCTGCTGTTCTGCCCGCTGCTGAGCTAGCACCTTAGGTAGGCAAAATAAAATCTTGCTGAATCATAGATGCTTAACTTACCCCTTCTGTCCCTCAGTAAGATTGCTACCCCTAATGAAAAAATGTACAAGAAACTGAGTTTCAATACACTGTTATTCAAAACATCGATCCTTACCTCCTCTTGAATGGCTGGAGGTAAAGCAGCCAGAAATTCAGGGCTAACTTCAGTGACACCAGGCCCTCCAGCTAACACAGGGGCTGCTGAGGTGGACATGGTAGAGGATACAGAGGGGCGAGAGGGGGGTCTGATCCCCAGCTGATTTTGCAGCACCTCTCGACGGATGTCCTCAGGCAAAGCAGCAAGGAAAGACGGATCTACACCTTCTGGCAGACTGATGCCTAAAAAGTACAGGGAGTCATAAAAAAGACTGCATGGCAGCAAAGAGAATGCATACTACAGGTACATGTAAAAAATTAAAACATTGTGAAAATGTTCAGTATTTCTTGACATTCCTTTCAGAAGGTGAAACCCATATACTACATAGATTCATTACACATAGTGTGAAATATGTCAAGCCTTTTTTTCTTGGAATTTCAATCATTATGGCTTACAGACAATAAAACCTAAATTGACTGTCTCATAAGATCAATAAAAAAAATTTTCAAACAGGAATGTCAGGCTTCTGAAAAGTTTGTTCATTCCTATGCACTCAATACTTGGTTATGCCTCCTTTTGCATGAATTACTTCATCATTACTTCATGGCATTGAGATGATCAGCCTGTGCCACTACTGAGGTGTAATGGAAGCTCAGGTTGTTTTAATAGCAGCCTTCAAGTCATCTGCATTGTTGGGTCAGGTGCCTCTCATCTTAGCAATACTCCATAGATTATCTATGGGGTTCAGGTCAGGCGAGTTTGCTGCCCTATCACAATATTAAAATTTTCTGAGACAGTGAATTTTGGTTTTTATTATCTTAAAACCATGATCATTGAAATTCCAATAAATAAAGGCTTGACATTTCACTCTGTGTGTAATGAATCTATATAATATGGATTTCATCTTTCTGAAAGGAATGTCAAGAAACATCAAACATTTTCATGTTTGAGTATTACCTAAAATACAGCTGATCCCTTCTGTGAGATACTCACCAGCAAGTGGGTCATCCTCCTCGTTGCTAGTAGATGGGAGTGGCTCCTCCTGAATGGCCTGGGATTGGCTATCTGCACTATCACTGCGAGGCATGGTCTCACCAGGGGAAGACACAGAAGTGGACCTAACAGGATGAGAAGGTGTCAGTACAAATAAACAATTTAAACTGGTAAAGCAAATTCCCCTTCTAAACATATGCTGCATTCAGAAGGGCTCCCACAGCTCTCTCATAACCCTCAGGTTTTCCAGGTAGTGAACAGAGTATGACAAAGCAGCTGAAAGTCTTACAAAACAGTACTACAACACAGATGACACACCATTTCTGTATTAGGGAGTTCTAGTCATACAGATCCTCACCCTGTATCAGCATCTGTCTGTCTGTCCGTCAGGCCGCTGTCACCACTTACTGACAGCTCTTGAGACATGTGATTGGGCTGTGCAGAGTTAGATACAGGCTCTTCTTGTGTTGCAGAAGCGGGGCTACTGGTATCCATAGGTGACCCTTCTAACTGCGACACACCCACTGGCACAGGTTCAGAAATCTCTGCTATATCTGGGCTAAGAGAAGCTAAAAGAAGAGAACACCGCTTTCAGACAAGATGAATATATGACGAGCAGAAGAGGTACACACCTCTGAAACAAACTGTCATTTGTCATTATGTAGTAATTAAAAGGTACACATGCAGTAGTTGCATGTAGAATGCAGTGGGATTTAAATGCTTGCCCTGGCAAAAGTTAAACACCAAGGACAGAGAAAGAATATTCATAAGTTTTTGTGTTTCCCAACTGGACTATAAAACATGTTTCATATTTTTTTTTTTTTTTTTAAGTTAATCTACCTTCCCTCACTGCATCCAATGCTCCTCCTCCTCGCTCACCAATAGTTGGGGCAGGAGACATTTCCATCTGGGTGGCTTCGGCTTCACAGTTTGGTCTATCAGGTGCTGAGAGCTGAGGTACAGCCCCTGCCAGCGTCCCAAGAGAATCAGCATGCGAGTCAGCCAGCAGCAGCTCTGCAATTGGCTGATGAACTTGCTGATTGATTGCTGTCTCAAGTGAAACAAGGGCCTGCTCATGTGGGGCGGTGGGCGTCACCTCTCCTGAAGGAGGTGCTGTGAGGAAGCCCTCAGAGGTGCGGGGAGGATCTAAACAGGAAGAAACTGCACTCTGGACCTGATCTCCTTCTGCTTATAGACAAGACAACAAGGAGTAAGAGTTGAACATCCAGAAATAATACGCCATTCACAAGGGATACCAACTTTCAATCAAATGAGGCTAATAGTAAGCAGACTGGTGTGAGTGAAAGACTGCAACATGGAAGGCAGTAAGTTGTATAGTTATCTCCTTGGAGGGCTGCACTATCCTGATCCCCAACAACAACACAACTTACTACCTCACCACAGCACAGCCAAAAGAGACCATCACGGAATCAAATGAGAGTGGAATCAAGGCAATATTTCCCTACCGTTTAAAATGGCTGGTCTGATTGCTCAAACTCATATCCTCTTTTGCTTGAATGAGACATGGACATTAGAATTTAAATGACAGGCTACTGCCTCCTTTAATTTTTCATTGACCTGCACTGATTTTTTTTAGCCAAAATAAAAAAATAATCATTTTTCAAATGTAAAGAACCACTGAAATTAGATCCTAAGTCTAACACAGATGCAAAAATGTAACAGTAATATATTAGCATGCTGCACGATTATACAACCCCAGCCCTATGATGTTTGAGGACATAAACGCAGAACATAGTTGGCTAGCTTCTACCTGAATTTTTTTTTAGGAAATCAAAACTAGTAATACACAAACCACTAGTACAGACACAGGAAAAATACAAAAAAGCTAGTAATTGCCCTTATAAATGCGAAATCTGTCTAAAAATTAAAAGTTTGGTTACAATCAAGCAGAATTGAAAAAGATTTCTCCATAAAACATTCTGTTGTCAAGCATTTGCCGTGGGAAAGACAGTAGACTGTATAGTTATCTCCCAGATCTGGTGTGATCCTAAAACTATACAAACTACTACCTCATCCCACAACACGCAGCAACACTCTTTCCAGGCATGACAGTGCATCATACCATCACCTCAGACACATATTTAAGCTAAATAAAATCAAGATGGTGTGAAGCCTAAAGAGTAAACAATTTTTTAATTTTTTTTTTACAATTAAATGGAAAACAGAGTAATTGTACCTGCGGAGTTCTCTCCAGCTCCATTCACAGTTCCTATTGTAGTGCCCTGTGGGAGACAGAGAGCACAAAGGAAATCAGCCAACCTGGAGCTGTTATGTGCATAACATGGTAGGACAGTGTCGGGGCCTGAGAGCTGTCTATGCCCTGTCTGTGATTAAATTTTGATATTATTTAACACTGTGGGTCATGCTCTATCTGTCCCACTAAGAGCCCATCTCCCTTACATGTCCACAATGCCATCCCTTCTCTCTTACTTCCTTTACCTGCAGTGTCTGTTCCCTGCCATCTTCTCCAGCAGAGTTGCTTCTCTCATTCTGCTTGGCTTCTTCTTCCTCTGCGAGCTGCCGTCTCCTCTTTTCCCTACGTTCCTCTAGCTCTTCATCACGCAGACTCTCCAGGTGCTGCAAAATTGGCACCTTCACCACTAGACCACACAAATAGTGAAATAAATGTTAGAAGTCGTCTTAACATATTCTGATTGTGTATTGTCTATTAACCAAACCAAATGTACCTATTATTCTACCATCATCTGTTCAAATGAAGGTTCTACGAAGTCACTGTTTTCACTGCTTAACTCTTCCTTCAAGCCACCAGATTCTCTACCAGTTCACCTCTACTCATCCACCTT
>JBBIGC010000131.1:25055038-25077741 GCA_037576955.1 Lepidarchus adonis
AACAACGAACAACTAACCAAAACTATATTATTTACCTGTGTGAGCTGAGCTTGGTTGACCTGCGGTTCCCTCCGGGGTGTGGAATTGTTCCCCTCCTCTGCAGAGCCACTAGCTGTGCCAGCACTGCCAGATCCAGCCCCTGGGGCACCCTCTCCCACTGCTCCTCCAGCTCCTGGGGCTCCACTAGTCCCTCCAGCCCCTGTAGAGACACTATCCTCATCAGGGCGAGTGGTACCTTCTCTCTCCTTGGCCAATCTCTCCTGGATGATAGGCTCGCCACGCAAAATGTGGCAAAGAATGGCAAGCATGGACTCTGCCATGCGTCCCCCATAGACCTTCAGTGGTTTGCGGTTCCACAGGTTGCGGATGCAGTTGAACGCAGCCTGGGTGTTAAAAGACAGTTGAACAATAAGCAATATGCAAGAAACAGCCTTGTGTACACTGTAAACCTCAAAAAGCATAGGATTTCAGGGTTTTAAAGTTTAAACAAACCATTATCCCCCCATTAATGAGGATGTAAATTCTAAAAAGGTTTAATAATTAAATCCAACATTTCAAAATCAGAATGTCCAGTCAATTGCACAAGCATGTTCATATAAAGTAAATGCTTACCTTTTGGGTGACGATAAGGAAACGCAGGGCACTGAACTGTGGTGCAGTGGAGGTTGCTCCAGGCACTTTGGCGGGCAGAGAGTGGGGAGAGTCCAGCACTGTGCTGGGGTTCACCATCTTCTCAACCAGCATCAGCCAAGCATCGAGAAATTCACCAGTCCCATCAGGCAGCTCAGAGTGCTCTAGGCCCTCAGACACGGGCACCTTCCCTCCCATAGACAGAGCCCATTTAAATGTGCTGAGAAGCAGAGAGGGCAAATAAGGAGAAATAAACAGACAATTAATGACAAATGAATTTCAAAGAGTGCTAAGAAGATAAACAGTTTCTTCACTTACTCAAACAGGGCATCATGGCCTCCAGAGCAGAAGAATTTCTGTAGCATCAAGTGATAGGGATACTTCCTCTCATCAAATAGCATGGGTGAGGTGAACCCCACAGAACAGATGAAGAATGTTAGCCTGATAAAAGAAGGAGACAAAAAATTGTGTCATGCATTCAAAAACACCTGGTAGAAACAGCTGAGGAGTGACTGGATGGTGTACCTAAAGCGAGGGGTAGGTGTATATGGAGGTGGTTGCCAACTCAGGCCCTTGGTGAGCAGTTTTGTAAGGGAGGATGCAGTGGCACGTGCTGCTGGTGTAGGGGCAGTGCCCGTGCTAGTGGTGTGATGTGAGCGCCGCTGACGTACAGGTGAACCCACACACAGCTTCACCAACAGGCCAAACAGCTCAGCTAGAGCCCTGCCCAAACGGGACGATGCTGCAGAAAGAAGTATAGAAATTCAGTGTTTTTACAGGCCTTACACCAGAGGTACTGTACCAATCAATTCTGAAACAACAAAAAATATTAAATTAAAAAAGTGAAACAAATGCTTACTGCTTTTATTCAAGAAATAAATGATGCTAAGTGGTAAGAAAACGGCAGGGACTGACCAGAGAGCAGAGGTTTGATCTGTTTGATCCGCGTTGCCATGGCAGGAGTGAGCTTGGATTTGGCCTTCGGGTCAGTGGTTGAGGGCTCATCTGTCTCCATGGGAGCAAGGGAGTCTCCATCAAGGCCCATGCCCTCTAGCAGACCCTGTGCAGACGGGTCCACTCCCACAGACAGAGCCTCTGCCTCAGCTGAAAAAAAGAACAGAGGAAAGACAAAAATGTGAGAAAAGGAAATTGTCAATTTGGCTCACTAGAAACATTTGTGGAATAAAACAGCAGTAGAAAAATTCCTCAGAAACAAAGAGGTATAAAAACAAAAAAAATCGAGAGATTAAGGGAAAGGATTAAGATAAAAGACAAGAAGGGAGGTATTATGCAAAATCACCCTGGTGTAGTGTTTTACCGGTTCTCCTGCCTCCACTGGCTGCAGTGCTGCTGGATGGTTTTTCTTCCTTAGGCACCAGTTTCTGCATGTCAGCTTGGCCAAATTCACAGCCGGGAGGCAGACTGCAAAAAAAAGCAAGAAAAACAATACATGAAGTTCCCCTACAGTGCATAGGAGAAAAAAAAAGGGCTGCAACTGTTGGTCATTTCTATCAAAGGCAGTACTTAATAGGCAACTCAGATACCAATGTTAACACATTAAACCATAGGAAATGTAGGGTTTTGTTTGATAAAGAAAAAATGTCTAGAACAAATATCAACAAACCTGAAGCAACTTAAGTACACTTCTTTATAACAACTCTAACACAATGAGAAAGTTACATGGTACATTCACTAAGCACAAAACTCCACCAAGTTGAGGTGGTAGAAAACAGAGTTCAGGAGTGCTGTGTAGTAAACAGAAGCGTAAGAGGAGTGGAGGGCAGTGCTAACCTGTTGGGTGTGCAGAGGGACAGGAGAACAGTGCTCTCCCAAACCAGAGAGCAATAGAGCTGACTCAGTTTATTGAGCACACTCAGACCCAGCTGGGAGCCCCACTGATTCACTGAGATGGCCCGAATTTCACTCTGGGAGACCAAATATATTGTTACAAAATCATGCTATTATGTTTACTTCAGCTGAAAAGATTGATTCCATCAAATGTGTTTAAATAATGTAAACTTAAAATCTCACCTGTCCAACTCTGCAAGTGTGAACAAACATAAGTATATATGCATGTGCGGCAGTGAGTGCGTGCAGGAGAGGTGTGGCACGAGCAGACAGTGTGGCGTCTGTGACGTGGCCAGCATTGGCCAGTTCTCTCAGTAGAACTGAACCTCCTGGCACTTCAATAGGCCGATGGAGTGGCTCCAGAGCTGACAGGATGCTGTCCAACTGACACAAGCCCTCCTGAAGAACCTTTGGCTCATGGGACAGAGTCTAACCCAAGAAAAAAGTGGTTTGAGCGATGTTTTTTTTTAAAAGGCTTTAATAACGCATGCACAAAAAGTACTAGACAGCAAAAGAAATTAAATAATTATGATAATTTCTATCATGTCTAATAGTCAAACATATTGCGTATCTCACCAAAATGGACTTGCACACGCCAGCTACTGCCTGGCAAGCAGCAGATGTGGGAAAGTCAATGGGCAGGTTGGGTAACCCCAAGATCGACACCAGCGGTAGGAGCCCCTTCTGGTTCACAAACTCCTGACAGTGGTCATCCGTTGTGTTGTTACTCAAAATCGACTCCACAAATTTCATCTTAAAGTAAGAAACAAAGGCAACACCACAAATCAACTTCAGAATATGGTATGGTGTCTGAACCAGATGATTGTCCTTTGGTAAACAACTGTTTTTGTTCTCCAGTTTATTTAAAATACACATTGCTTTAAAATGCCAGGCATAATAAAAATGAGATCAAGACTTTAGATGCTGTGTGACTGTCACCATTAGTACTTACCACATTAAGAATGTAATCCATAAGAGGAATGGGGATCCGCTCTTCTGTGCCAACCACTCTGCAAATATAGTCAATTTACTCACTAAGGCAGTTTCACAAGTTATCTTTCTCAATATTTTTGCAAGCAAACCACTGCTTATATAAGATCACTCACTGCCTGTTGCTCTCTGGTTCCCCCTGCTGTTGGCTAAATGTGTGCAGCGCCTCTTCCTCTTCCTCATCCTCACTGGAGGCTTCCTCCGCTGCATGGTTGGAACGAGCTGGAGGCACTGTGACCGTCCCATCTGCTTTCTGTATAGAAGGCTTCTGGCAGATGTACTCAGGAGCTCTTCCCAAGTTACAGATCTCCTCCAGCAACTGATAAAAAAATGCATTGTTATCTTAAAAAACATTGTCTTATTAAAATATTAATAATGGCAAGTGCTCCAAAGTTTGATTATTAGCAAAAACCTTGATGATTGCAGTTGTGGCATCAGTTTTCAGTGTAGGCTGATGTCTCATGAGCTCATCCACAGCACTGCCCAAATTGGAGGCAGTGTCCCCTGCAAAACAAACACACATATAGCCTTCAGCTCGGAACTACCGTTTATCCTGCGGTGTCATTAGTTTGAGTTTATTTTATGGATAAAGACAAACATACTATGAATAAAGCATATTAATGGTTGTATTTAATTATTAAATAATAAAATATTCTTATCTGTGGCTTCTCTTAGGGACCCACATAACAGTTAATCTAAAGTGGTCCTTACCCAATGGGTCTGAGCTGCGCCGCCGTCGCATGGCCGGCAGGTAGTCAGGTGACAGCAGCACCTTGAACAGGCGCTCAAAAGGCTGGCACTGAACAAATGAGTGCAGGCCACGGGCGTTGAGGCACAGGGCACTGAAGACATTAGGCAGTGAACCCAGCACCTCTCTAGTGGCAGGGACCTGCAGAGAGAGAGACTGTGAGAGAGAATCGGAGCGGAGTTGGGAAGGAATGAGTGAGAGAAAGGAGTCAGAAGACGCCAGGAACAAAATTGCCCAACACATGCTGTGTGAGCTGCTAAGAAAGTGAAAAAAAATAGGAAAGTTCTGGCAAGGAGAAGAGTGAGCAAGGCTGGGAAAATAAACAAAGCAATGGGCATAACAACAATGACAACAAAGACAGTAGGATATCAAGAATTAAATGTGGGTGGTGTGGCAAGATGGCCGTTTTACAATGACGCTAACAGGGGCACTAACACAAATATGCAGAACAAGTTCTGAATGAAGGGGAAAAAGCAGAGAAAGAGAAAATAAAAATAAAAATAAAAGGCAAAAGGAAGAGGATTGAGGACTCACATCTTTGATGAGTAGTGCATGTAGCATGACATCGGTGAGTCCATTGTCCTGCAAAGAGGAGAGCAGGGATGGCTCCTGAAAAACGAACACCGTCACCACCTCTGTCGCTGGAGGGGGAAATAAATCTATATTAGTGTGGGTGGTAAACCGGTCAACATTGTATATACAAATCAGATTCAGATTTTATTCTTCACATAAACAATCAGTACAAGCTCACCGAGTTTTTTTCGTAATTTCATACATACTAAAAGTATAAATATATGTCAAGCAAATGAACCAAACATACTTATGAGATTAAAAACATACTTGGCATTTATAATTGAGGAAAATGATCAAATATTACATAGTGTGGGAGTGGGGAAATTTTTTATAAACAACAAAACAGATAATTATTGTGTTCACATATAAACAGGATAAAAGAGCAGTGGGTGTCCCATTTTATTTATAAAAGAAACAAACAAGCAAGCATACAAACAAATAAATCTGTCAAAGTCTTTTTTACAACTGTATTATGGCACAAAGTAGATTTTGGAGCATATTAAAGTTTAGGCTCATCAGGCTGGAAAAGGTTACAAAATAGGTCTGTAATCTACCAACCCACATTTTACAAGCAAAATGTAAAGGAAAATGCCAGGACATCGATCTGAAGTGAATCTCAAGAGAAAGTGGGAAATGTAGCAAGACAACTACCCAAAAAAACTACTGAAGAATGACAATGTTATGGAATAGACAAGCCAAAATCCTGACCTTAACCCAGTAGAAATGCTGTGGAAGGACCTGAAGCAAGCAATTTATGTGAAGAAACCTATCATTATTCAAAAGCTGCTGCTGTTCTACTGAGGGGAATGAGCTAAAATGCAGTATTGCTCAAAAGTTACAGCAAATGTTCAGCTGCACCTATTTTTGCTTCACATACTTTTTCCACTCCCAGATACATGGTATGTAATAAATGGACAAATAAATTGCTGGGTATGTGTTTACTTAGGTTCTATTTATTTCCCTTTCAGACTTTTCTGAAAATCAGACATAAAAGCAATTTTTGAGCAGAAATGGAAACAATTCTAAATACATAAGCCTAGATTTAAGTCTACTGACATCCTACATCCAACTGCATTTAACAAACAGATAATTATATATTAAGATTAAGTCAGTATGTTTTGACACAGAGTTTGAATAAGGGGGAGTGTTTGATAGGAAAGTGACAAAGTATACACTCTAAAATTCAGTCATATGTTTGACATTTATTTACAGAATTTGTCAGCTCATTGTAGGCTTTAATTAATTGGGTTCTAAGAAAATGTGATTAAAATTCATACTTGTGGCAACAGCAAGAGATAATACTCTATAAAGTAAAACAACTGTCTCAGTCAACACTAAATATGCAAAGCAGAGTGTCTGTGTCCGTCATCTTCTGCCCTTGTCTGGTCAAGGTCCTTGAAGTCCGAGCTTCACAGAAATATGGACAGATAAAAAAAACATTTTTAAAGTAGCAGCAGTCCCTTTCTTAGTGAGCTTACCCAAGAGGAAGAGTGAAGGTCCATAATACTCGGCATTACTGATGATGTGCTTCAGTGAGGTAGGCAGGGACCCATCCATCACTGCAGAGAGATAGTAAGTAGTTAGATACAGTTCACACCCCTATAGCCAGATACAATGAACACATTTTGCATACATTTAAGGAATTAATTTTAAGAATATTTAAGGCACTTACCATGGCGAATGCCATCTGAAAAGGCAGGGTCTTGAATGGCTTTCTTCAAAAAGTTCAACATAGACTTCAACAGAGCTGCTCTCTGAGGGATACACTGCACACCTTTAAGGCAAAACACAAGAAATCTTTTCCTCACACATCCATTACTTGGGTTGTGTTTTCAACAGTGGGGCATAAAACTCAACCTGATTAATTATAATTTATATACCTGCTCTTGGTGTGCTCGCTGTGCTGCTCTGTGTACGAGAGTCTGTCTCGGCTCTGGAGCCTGAAGAGGTGGAAGGCCCTGGACTGCTCTCCATGGCAACCTCAGACACTGCAGTAACATCACCATTTAGAGCAAAACTTTATTAGGAAAAAAAGGTACTGGAAGATGGCAGTCATTGATGAATAAATCAACATTCAGATGCTCAATATATCCCTCTAAACAAAAATGGTCAGAAGATAAATTCAGTGTCTGACAACAGTGACATTATTTAATCAATATTAAAAGTATGCACAGCAAAGTGAACATAAAAAGAAAAGAAACTGACTGTCCATGTCTGTGTCCATTTCCTCAGTTTCAGCAGCTGTGCTAGGCCTCTGGATCTTTGGCTTGATGACAAAAGGGCACTCTTTCCTGGACAGGTCCACCTCATGCTGCACAAACACAATGCAGTCATATGAGAGAGAAAGCACATTCCATTAACAAAGAGCTGATCGTTAGAACTGAATTAGCCAAAGCAGAGCACTAGACTCAGCAGTGTTGGGAGGGGGAGCTGTGTCGTACCTCCAGTCTGCAGATGAAGATGGAAAGGCCGCTGTGGGACTGAAAGGCAGCCATGTCCAGATTAGTGATGAGGTCCACAACACGCACTGCCCGAGTCACAAAGGTGATTTGGTCTTGCTCATCCCCCAAAAACTTGATCACCTACAAAAAGAGACATATAACTTTTTAAAGAAGCTAGAGACAACATAGCCATGCAGTGTTGAGGAGGACAATAACGCAGGGCAAAAAAAGTAAATATATTTATTTCTATAAAGATTTTAAGATATTTGCCCACAATTGAGAAAGCACAATATAGACCAGAAAAAGAACACCATAAGAAGAAACTTAAAGGAAATGGTTAAGAATAGTTAGGGTAACCAGTTTTGTTCATTTCAATACGGTCACAATACGCTACATCAGTAATGACCATGATATTCTAAAAACAAAATACTGACCATCTTAACCCTAACCGTAAATAATCCTGTGCCAGTAACTGTGGTTCACATTCCAAGACTAAGGGGCGGAATTACTCCTTAATCCTGGCACCCCACTTCCTACCCTCCCACTACCTCCTAATTCGCTCACAGACTTTGTGTGGAAGCATTTGTGCAAAGACAGGGTTCTTCCATCATACTTCTGATATGACAGCAATAAATAGAGGTTTTGTTTTACAGATATTTTAGTCATGGCACAATTAGTTATTCAAGAAAAAATTCAATAACTCACCTCTCTAGACTTTAGAGCTACAACTTTAGAAAAGCTTGTTTTCATTACAACATTTTCAGTATTGTGGTGATACAGACAATGACCATTTATCCATTAAATGTGCATTAGCTCTTTGCTAGTATTGCTTTGATGCAGGCAATGTGTGCCTGACAGCGTAATCCAGTGTTAGAGAAACAGCATGTATGCAATTTTTCCCCAATGTATTTTACTCAAGTGTATCCATATGCCCTGCAGTGTTTGGACAGAATTTCAAGAGTCCACTTCAAGAGTCTTAGCATGTTAGAACGTCCACTGTTTAAATTTTAAATCTCTCACATGGGGTGCTGCTATGCTTCAGTATAAAGTTGACTTTGGCACATAAACGTATGTATCACAATAGTATCACTCCTTCTAATTGTTTTGGCCATGATAATTGTGTAAAGTGTTTCCTGACATTAATACACATTTTACAACCTTGAGTATCAGCTGTTACAAATATGTTGACTTTTAAATGTTCTAAGCTTAAAATGAGAAATTAACTTAAAAGTACAAGTTAAGATGAACATTTGAAAGTAGGTTACAGCTGGCTAATATTTAACATAAGATATTTTATGTCTCTCAAAATGTGCGCTTTCGGGATTCATTTACGATTAGCATACTAAACACACAACCAAATAATAAAACCACTGGCCAATGGGCAGGAAAATGGAAACTCTGCTGGGCATACATGAAATACATTAGAACATGAGTACTAGCTGTTAAGCACCAGGATCACATTTTAGATACTGTCAAATGCTTTACAGCAAAATGTGACCAATTCATATCAGGTAGGGAATAACACTAGAGTTAAGAGGTCAGAATTATGTTTTTAAATCTATGCTTGTGCCATTCATTTTTCATGTCAGTATGGCTGTGAAAATAAACCTAGTCACATGGTGCCTGAAGCTCTACACACATTGCTAATATACACCCAATAGGGTGATATTTAATTAGGCACTCGTTACTAGTTGTTGCTTAAAAGGTCATGTATAACTGTGCTAAACATGTCTCATGATCCATTTAGTGTTCTAGGCAATGTGCACAATTTACTCAATAAAATACTAACAGATAAATTAACATCATCTCATTAACATCAGAATAACACCTTGTAATTAACAAAGCTTTC
Source organism: Lepidarchus adonis (assembly GCA_037576955.1). Classification (NCBI taxonomy): domain Eukaryota; kingdom Metazoa; phylum Chordata; class Actinopteri; order Characiformes; family Lepidarchidae; genus Lepidarchus; species Lepidarchus adonis. The sequence goes on from JBBIGC010000131.1 coordinate 25,064,118, forward strand.
TACTCCAGCAGCATGCACAACACCATTTCTCACAGACACCAGGTTTCTATTTGTAAAGTCACGCAAGTGACTTCTACACTCTACAAAATAGATTCCTGCTTATAACCCAGCCACCTTGGTCACAAAGTTATAAAAATAAAAAAAAAGACATCTGTAAAATTAAAGCACAAGTTCCAACATATTTTTGGTTTTTATTGTAAACCAATTCCCAAACTTTTTTTCCTAGGAACTAATTTTGTCATGTCAAATCATCATGATCCAATTCAGAACAGGCCTTACCAAGAAAACTATAACCTATTCACATATTTGTTTGTTGGACTGTCAGTTGGTTTTCAAATGTTTTTTGCTCATATTTATTTTTATTACACTACATTTAGAAAGGCCATCATCAAAGCTTGTGCAACTGACAAGCTCACTCAAAGCAATGAATGTCCTGCTTAAACACTTATGCCACTGTTACTTTGCTTGCAACATAATTTTTAAAAAATGAAGTGGAACTGTATTCAGTTTCTCCTTAATGAGAACATTTTTTGATCCATGTTTAAAGATGTGTCATCAAAGTGTGACACTGTTTAAGAGGAAACAATAATGTTGGAAAAAGCTACTCTCTGGGTAAACAACAACTCCAACCAGGAGACAAGTAACAGAATCTGTTGTTCTCCAAGTTGTACTGCAGAAGTTAAATAGAAGACTATGGAAGAGGTTCTGCATTTATTTGGCAACTAAAATAAAATGGTCAGCGGGCCAACAGTGTCATGATCCAGTCTTTGGGAAACACTAATATAAACTTACAGCAATGCATATATTAAACAAATGAAAATGTGTACTGTAATTTTAAGAAAGAATTTTGACAAGATGTGCTCACAATTAGCAGTTGAGGTTTCAAGATATTAGCAACCTTTGTGGTTTGTTTACATTTTGACTTGATGCAGAGACATAACATTTCCTGAGAAGACTACCTGAGGATTTGAGACATGATGCAAAGCTACATTTCAACACTTGTTGTAAGGGCAACATAAGGAAGGGATGTAGAGAAGATAAGTGTAAGAAGCACAAACCTTCAACAAAGCCTCCATCATTCCACAAGAGACTAAGGCCTCCCCACCAGCATCATAACTGGCCAAATGATACAGGAAAGAAAAGAGAGCTGTAGCAAATTGGTGTGGGTACGGCTCCATCTGTGGGTCTGTTGTTGAATGAAAAACAAAATGGATGTCACAGATGTCAGATCAGACACTTTCATAACCAACAATAGTGTGCTTGAATGTTACTGTATTTGACAGACATAGACAGTCCTATTCCTTACCAATCATGGCCTGAATGCAGTTGCGGACCAGCACAGGCAAGAAGCCATGATAGGAAGCTGTACCAGTGCAGTCGATGATATTTGATAGTTTAGGAGTCCGCTCCAAGTGAACTATTGATGTCAAAGTGCGCAAAGAGGCAGCTTTTATGTCCTGTCAAAAAAATATGTTGATAAACTAATCAAAAACCAAAACAATTTGCTTAAATTGAAAATAAAATTTCTTTGAGGCTTTGACCAAACAAAACTGGATTTTTCCAAAACACACTGGTTCAATGACACTTGTTTCGGTGCAGCTGGCATACTATGATTCAGGGTCATTTCTCACCACTAGCTGTTTGTCCGTGATCTGCAGTACATCCACTAACTCTTCTATCAGCCCATTGTAGAGTATACTGTTGGCTGAGTCCTGGAGGGCATTGGAGTACACTACAAAAATATCAGCACAGAACAACCACATCAGCAAATGTAGAGTGTAGGCACTGAAACTGTTTGATGAAAATAAATGGTGCCCTTATTTTGGTCAGGGTCTAAGAGGTCACTCACCCAGTATGGAGATGGCATGCAGTCTGGCCTGCACAGCCTGAAGTCTCTTCTTGTGGTTTGAGAAACCATGTGCCAGACGGATGTGTGTGAACAGCAGCGTTTGCTTGTCTTTTGGGATGTTGTACATCACTGTAAGTGATTCCATGATCTCAGACGGACTCTCAGAGATCTGGGTATGCACCAGAAAAAGTCGCAATTAAATTCAAGAATGATCAAAAAAGCCATTAAGGCCCCTACCACAATGACCAAGAATTACAACAGGAGCTCACCTTATCCAGTTGTTCGATGTGGATGTAGTGTAGCGTGTTGCTGCTGGACTGTTAAAAACAGAAATAAAACAGAAATAGAGTAAAAAATAACACCCAAAAAGACTGGTATATCTATACCAATTGTGTACCAATGCACAAGTGACAAGATGAGTCAAATGTTAATTTCTTACCTTCTTCTCTACTTTGACTTCAGAGCTGGGCTCAGCATAGAACTCAAAGTGCAGGGTGGTGGCACTGGGTGGGTATTTCTGCACAATGAGGAAATTAGGAGGAGAAAAGTTTAAAAATTTAAAAAAGTAAAATTTAAATTATAAAACAAATTAAAACCCAGCAGTTAGCACTTCTCAATATGGCCTTGACCAATGTCTGATTTGAGTAAAATTTGAGCAAGCGTCAGAATGACAAAATGCCACCTGAAATGAGTCTCTTTTCCTTTACAGTCAAGCAACATAGACAGTTGGGACTACTTAAGATGACGCAGATTCTGATACTTAACAGTCAGGAACATGTTACATGCAAGATAACATGTCATACATACACAGACTGGCTCATGTGTATCATTTAAACACCAACCAATATGGATAAACAAGTAAACTGTAGAACAAAGAAAGACAGTCTAAATTTCCATGCAGCAAGACCAAATCTATGTATATAGATTGTTTTCATATAAGGGATGGGTTTTTTTAAACTCTGGTCCTAAACAACCAACATCCATTTATAAACCTTTTATTTTCCTACAAACACACCCAATCCAACTTGTATAAACTGTCAGGTGTAGTAGGTGTGCCTGAGTAGGACAATTACTAAACTGTAGGTAACTACAAGTCCTCCAGGACCAGAGGGGAAAAAAGTGTAGTGGTTTACCGTCATAAGCAGATCTCTGCAGCACTCCGCAAGACCAAAGCCATTTTCTTTCCCTCCCCAACTCTACATGAAGATAAAGATCAAATGTAATGAGATTAAACTTTATTATCATAATTATCAGTTATGAATATTATTAGTAGAGATTTTTTAATGTTCAAAACTGTTCAAAAAGTATTGATAAACCAAACATCTCACCAAGTTCTATACTGAAAACTACACACATTTGTGTGCTTAAACATTAAAATTTTACAATAATTGAATAAGTCCTTTATAGATGGCATTGCTTTGTCAGGCCACAAAAACACTATTAAATGAAATGAGTTTATGTGCAAAGGTAATAGTCTACTGGTGCATGTTTTCCAACAGCCATGGTGCAATTACAGCAGGTCCTTTTAGATTATGACAATGATGGAGAGAAAAATAAAACCGTTTTCTAGTGTTCAGTTCCCCTGACAAGAGCAAATTATGTTTTACTATGTTAGACTTCAATTGTTTACAAATACTGACATGTTGGAATTATGCTGAAAAATCTGTCAAGAAAATAAACTTATCAATGTTGCACCTGAAAAGTGGAATGAAGCGTCCTTCCTTATCCGCTTGACCTGATTTCATGTAAACTGTAGCTCTCGGCCTCACAACCAGATAGTAACTATTTGTTTATCTCATGTGTTACAGCCAACAATTAAATTTTGTCCCATATTTTTAAGCCTTGTTTAAGCATTTTAAGACAATGAAAGTATGTAATGGATGAAAGAAAACAATGCCAACCCCTATTAAGGCACACTTCAACACATATAACTGATGTAATGTCAAGACCATGTCAAACATTTACTACCAATTACTGAAGCATGCAAACAGCAAACAACTAAATGCCAAGATGGCACCAAGTCTAACAGTCTTCTCTGGTGAACAAAGATGATCTCTGTCAATCCTACCTCAGCTAGGTGCTGCAAGCGGGCAAGCAGTGGACTTCTCTTATCTGAGCCCAATCTGGTGATGTAGTTGGAGCGCTTGCTGAACACATACAAGAGGTTCAGCACAGAGAGCACCACTTGCATGTCACATGATGCTAAAAGGGTGGTCAAGTGCTGTAGGATCAGAGAAAGATGAGACAAATTAAAGACACTCATGTCATGATATACTTCACTGATATCAATGGATCAGATATTTACCCTTAAAATATAAAATCAACCCACAATTCTAACTAGTTTGAATTATTACAAGTACGATGGTAAAACAATGTAAAACCCTGATCGGACTGGACATTGTAGTTTGCTTCACTTAAAATGATAAACAGAATCTCTCACAGTAATGTTCTAAACAGAAAACACATTAATAAAAATGTTTGAATGTACTTATTATGTAATGTAATTATTAAAAAAAAAAACACAAATAAGAACTTTAATTATGTACATTTTTAATATAGCTAAAACAAAAAATATTTATTATTGCATGACAAGCATCAGATAGGCATGCACAGACTTGCAATTTTCTGCTTAAAATACACAATCAGCTAATTTATTATTTTTTATTTTGAGCAACGCGAGACAGGTACATTTTAGCTCCAGTTTTTCTCATATGTAAGTCTTCTCACTCCACTGGTGATTCAATTGTGTCCCATGGAAAATTCTAATAAAAAGTTAGTGAGTAAAAACAACTTCAGCTTGATCTGTTTGCTGGCCCTTCACTGTATTAGCACTTACCATCTTAGAAACATTTCTGGTTCCACTCATTTCCAACTCTACTATTAAATATGTAACAGAGAATTACTTGGAAAATTCTTCCTCTTCCACAAGTAGAAAACTTGTAGATAAATAAACTGTAACAAACTAAGCAAACGCTCCTGTCCAGAACAGCTGGAAAGCTGAAATATTCAGTTGACATTACGAACATGCTACTAAGCAAATTAGACAGACAGTCATTTCCCCAAATTATGAAGTCTCTATCATACATTGGACTAAAAATTAACCAAGTCCCGCAGAACAAACCCACATTGCGTGCTGTACCTGCAAGCCCGCACCTGAGGGATCATATGTACAAGCTAACTCTAAGGTCAGCTGGCATTTAATATATGGCATTCATATGCAATGGAAAGGTGTTGCTATACCTCTATGGAGCTATACAGATGTCGAGAGAAGCTGTACTCTATCAACAGAGCAGTGAAGTTCAGCACTGCCAGCAGCAAAGCTTTGAGCTGCCCGTTGTCTGGTCGATCACACACCAACATCCAGGACATATTCTCCACCGTCTGTCCTGCATCACACAGGATTCCATCAAAGCGGTCCAGGAGGTCTACCCAATGGTACAACTCACACTGAAAAGGAAAAGGGCAATAGGAAGATGTGTTAAAACCATGAACACCATGACTGTTCAGTGAATCCCTTGGTTCTGTAATCACCTTGCCAATGTTCCATGTCTTGATGTGCTGTAGCTCCAGCAGCAGCTGCTCATCACTACATCCTTTCAGCTTCTCTATTAGCGTCCTGCAGTCAGCAGGCTAAAACAGACATGGACACATTTAGTACATGGTTATTTTTTTATTATTAATTTATTATCCCTTATAGTCCCACAAGTGGGAAATTTATTCTCTGCATTTAACCCATCACATGTGCACACGTGGAGCAGTGGGCTGCCGTCAACAGAGGCGCCCGGAAAGCAGTGAAGGGGGACGGTACCTTGCTCAAGGGTACCTCAGTGGTGCCTAGGCTGGGACTTGAACCTGAACCGGTGACATTTTGATCCCAGGGGCAATGTCCTAACCACTAGGCCACCACTGCCCTTTATGGTTACATTAAAGAGACCATACAGCACACTTGCATAAATACATACACATACTTCACAAACATTATTACAATACTGACCGCTTCAGTGGGGGTTTTCTTCAACTTGCTTCGGTCAACCTTCATGGTTTCTAGTTTCTACACTGTGTTCCTGTACAATCAAGATAAAAAGTATTAACTCTTAAAAGCATAAAACAAAACAACAAAATATTTAAAAACTACTGCTAAACAGAAGTACTCTAAGAAAAAAGTGGTTCTATAATAATGCTAAAAGGGTTCTTTAACTTATAATCAAATGCTCTTTGGTTCAATAAAACAATTTTAAAAAGAACCATATACAAGAGGTTCCCCAACAAAAAGAACAATTATATTAAACACTTAAATGGTTGTTTGATTTGATATGAGTGTAAACCACTGCTACCTTTATTAAAGAACCCTTAAAGATTTCCTTCCTGAAGGGCGTAAGATCAAGTTAAATATCTACTATGAACAAAGTACAAAAAAAAAATGCCATCTTGCAAATACAAACATTTCTAAAACAAGCATTTTACGAAAGGAACTGGTAGAAAAACAACTTACGATAATTAATTTGGCAATTCCAACTTAACGGCATCTTTCACATATAATACCTATAGAAAAAGATTGATATTGTTAGTATGACACTGTGCTTTACATGGAAAAAAAAAACAATCTCTATATACGTATATATCTCATAAGTATAACCAGCAATGAGAAATAGGGCAGTCCTCCAAATATACAACCACTTTTTCTGTTCCAAAAATTGTCCATCTGAAGATATTGAACTTAACACCATCCAATGAATAAACCACAAGCCACTTTTACAAACCTGCACTCAGTGTGCCAGAGCAACCCTGAATGTTTGTGAATTGAAACCGCTAAATTAATGAATTAATAGCCTATTCATTCAGAAATTCTAAATGCTCCGTCATGAGAGAAATCAGAAAGTGCCCTCAACTCTTGTGGAAAGAGTAGGGTGCTCCAGAGCACCCTTTACAGATGGTAGGCATGGCAACTATTTATCAGAGACAGCAAGTTTTATTTCAGGTAATGATTAGAGGTAGTAGCTGTCTTTAAATTATATTATATAAATAATATATATATAATTCATGTAGTAAAATGATCATTATTGTTAAGGGCATTCAAGTAGAACTGACAAATACAGTCAAAAAGGTATAAACATATGTCCGTACATCAGAAAAGAACATTTAGGACACATTCATTTTTCTGCATTTGTAAACAGCAACAAATATCAAAATTCTCCATATTGATAGTCCGGATAGATGTACTCTACATCTCTATTTTTATAAATGTACAGTAAACACAATGGTATTGGCATGTATGTACAGCATCTTTTTCCTTTTTTGTTAAATATTTTACCCAAATTTAATATAGGTTTAAATAAATAAATATATATTCAAAGTTTTCTGATTCTGATAATTTAATCATTTAAAACTTTCTGGATTAAGTTCTTACAATAGAGGAGTGAACACATTTTCTGGTAAATACAAATAACTATTTAGATTTGCTGAAACTCTGGCTAGACATCAACCACCCTCAACCCATTCGTAATAATGAATGTTTTTAGGACCACGATATCCATACAAGGTCTTATATTTAAAAACACGCTTTAGACAAACAATCCTACTGGGGACAACAAACTAAATTCACACAGAAACCGCAAAACTCTCATTTCTGTCCGTCACCGAGCTCATACAAACCACACAAGCTCTTTGCAGACAATCTGATTCATTTTACAGACTGCATTTTATTTTACAGACTGCATTTTATAGATATTGATGTACATGGTTCTGCTGATATAGATCAATGTCATGCAACAGATTGTTATAATGTGATAACCAAATGGGGTGAAAATATCATAGCACTATCTTTTGATGATGAATTATGCATGTCAAGTTCATAAGTTTCCCCAAATTTATTTCTAGATCCATGTAAAAGGATGATGCCTAAAAATGAGAATTATTTAAGTACACAAAGGCTGCTAAAGGATACCAAGCGTAAATCAACAAGTACTCAATTCCACTGGGAGATAAAATGGAGACATATTTCTGTCCATTAGTTCCCATATTAATACATACTATTACTTCAACTATCCCTGAGAGACAACATCCAATACCAACCTGACAACTTATCTAGAACAACCAGAGACATAAATTCCATTCAGTAAATGCATCCAGTCCAAAAATAGATGCTGCAACATTAAGTAGATAACAAGAGGTAGAGATGGGTTACTAGTCTGAGTGCTGATGCAGTGTTTACACATAATAAAAAACTTTATCTACCAACAGCACTTCCGTCTTCATTCAATTAGAAGAAATGGTTGTATGTTGAACGGTACTGACAAAAACCGACGAAAAAAGAAACGTTTTATGAGTTTGTGAGCCTTCAGGGAAACACACAATGGCCATTATGCTGGCCATACATCTCACTGCGGCCAAGTTAACTGCAATGCAACAGCAAAAAATGGACTGACGTGCGTCGGTACATTAGCTAGTTAGCATTAGCTTACCAGAGTTTGTCGACAAACGACAGGGAGCTACAAAACAAGATAGGTCTTGTTTAGGGCAAAATATGATAGAGCACCAACCAGAAAACATCGTGTGGTCGAAATTCATTTACATTGGCTGAAAGGAGCCCAAAAGTGTGGCTAACGCGTTAATATGCTAGATCCAGAATACGATAGCAATTTAGCAACAGCTAGCTGGCTAGGGTAACGGTTAGCCGTCACTAACAATGTTTACATGAGAATAAAAAACAGCGCCACTACACATACCAGCACAATTAACTATGAACATTTCTACAGACTTGTAAAGTAGTGTATATGGATGCCATTACACAGTCGAGCTCCGTAAGGAATGTGTCGTTAAATTGGCAGCCAGTTAGCCGGCTAAACAGCCGAGCATCTTGTAAGCTAGCGAGCTAACGATGAGAAGTATTTACCTTGGCTAGTCGAGCTAAAAATGAGCACTCTAGGATGTAAACATAAATTTGCCACCTTAAAGATATCGCTATGTTTTTTTCACTTTTAACAACGGTTCGTTAAACGGTCGATATCACAGCCGGTGTTGGAGCGACGTACTAGAAGCTAAGGGCATAGCTTAACCAATGCTCACCCTGAAACAATCTCCCTCTGTTCGCCTCAGCTTCACATGCGCTTGTTGTCTAATCTAGCGCCCGGCTGCAAAGGGCCTGTGGAAGCCAGCAAGGTCCTCTCATATCACACGCTAACGAGAAACCATTTCTCTCCACGCGCACACGAAAACATATTCTCCATCATTGTCACATCCTACCACGACGTCTCGCGACTACGTACCCGACGTACAGAGGTCCGCTTCGGCCTGAATCCCGCCTCACACGCGTGAAATTGCGGGACGATGCTCATACGTCCGCCTCTTGTACATGCGCTCTCTAGTAGACAGGCTGGCTGCTTAGCTAACTGAGAAACGCATAATATCTCGCTGAATCATTCCCCAAACAGGCCCGGCATAACACTGAGTGTGTGCGTGTAGGTAAAATTTCACAGCTTAGCTGCTCCGGTGACTGCGTAGCAGCCTGAAAGCCACTGCAGCGCGCGCTCGCGTTAGGATACGCCTTTAATTTGTGTGGAGTTTATTAAACTGACCAAAATGTCCGGGAATTACATTTAAGTTTAAGATGTCGGGTATATAAGACTATCGTGTAATCCTTACATATTTACAGATCCTACGTTGTATTTTTACCCAAAAAGTTATGTCTTAAGTGATTTTTCTAAAACAGTTTTTTAGTTTTTTTTCTATGAAATTCCAAAGCACATCATAAACTCAATATATGAAAGAGCATTCTTTCTAAAAACTGTAGTTTATTTCAACTTTGTCCCAAGGTGTGGACAAAAAAATAAAGACTTTTTCTTGAGATTTGGCAAAAATGTTCTACTTTGAAAACTGCAAGCAAAAACTATTGGTTTAATGATTTTTATTTAGTGGACTACAGGACTACTGCTCTTGTACTGAAAAAAGTAGACCAGTGTTGTTCAAATACGATTAGAAAAATACATAATATTGCCATTCTAGCCACCTCTGTTCCTGACAGATGAACATAATGTTAATATAAAAGCTCAACAACCTATAAATCTGCTTTTTTGTCCTCAAGGAAAGTATTAGAACCAAATAGGTTGTTTTTAAAATAGGTGAATGTATTTTATATTCTTTATATCATGGCCAATAAACTCCAATGCAAATGACAAAATTTCTGCATACATGGAGAGTGCAAGAACATCATACAGCAAATACACCATATAAACATTGGGAATCCCTGTAGTGTCCAGGGATCCAAAATAGTGCTTCTCTTACATCAGACATATTAAAAACATTGCTTGTACCTTTATTCGGCACACAATTAATGCCAAATATACATTTGTACCTAGAGAAAAAAAGCCAAGCCAAGCCAAGAGAAGGTATCTCGATAGCCCTGAAACTACATGTCACCATAAATGTTTGTCAAAGCAGTTAAAGTTCTTCAAAAGTTCCTCAAACCTTCAAGATACATCTTCATTTCCTAGTCTTCAGCCAGAGAAATCTCTCTACAGAATACAGCAGCCTTGATTTTGGCTAAATAAGCTTTTTTTTCTGTTCTTACAAAAAATAAATATTTATTTTGATTGTCGTCATTGCTTCTTGATTCAGGTTCACAGAGAAATATTTAGAATTTGACTAAGTAAAGATAACACAGGGTAAGTCCTGCTTCCCTGTTTCATTATCATTCCACTCATAGTCATGTCACAGGAGGAATGAATGTGTGTCACAGTGACACTAGCAGCACAAGCAGTGAAACAGTATTATACTCCCTCCAATCACGAGAGCATGGGAAGGATGTAAACCACTGTTGCTTTTTGGTCTAAATATACCACAGTATATGACAGCAACGCGCCCAAAACGATGTGGTCTCGTGAATTTCCCTCATTTTCCCATGAGCACATGCTAACACACAGCTAGCCTGCTCATCCTACATCGCGTTCGCGACGATAATGCGCCTCACCACTGTTCAACTGTGCAAACTATAGACTATAGACTGAATTAAAGGTCAGCAAAAGTGAGAGAACACCGAGGTCAGATCACTACAGACTCGTGAGCGCGCACACAAACGGCGCGCGTGCACGAGCAGCCGCCACTACAAAAGCTGCTCACATATTAAAAATGGCGGTTTATACAGAAGGAACGTCCGGCCTTTGCGCCCCAAAACGCCGCATTTTTTCTGGACGTGTTCCGTCCGCGTACAGGACATAAAACCCACGTCCGTTTACTTTAAATGTCCTTACAAGCTGCACGAAACGGCCTAAACGAGCTCCTGGTTTGAAGGAGCCGGAAAAACCGTTGCGCTTACCTCAGGTCTTCTCAGCGTAACTTCTCCATTTTACAGCAGCTAGCGGGGCGTAAATCTCGCGAGAGCTGCAACCCGCTCGGTGCCGCCCGGAGCTGAAAGCGCTGAGGGCAACAGGGCATCACTGGCATGGCGGCCAGCACAAATAGATGTGCAAGCCGTTTGGTTTTACATACTGTAACAACATCAGGTATTCAGTTTAGCCAAATATATACAAGTCATTTATATCTGCAATTATTTTTAATGTTTAATTTTCTTTCTGGAAGCAGTTAAATGGCAAGTATTTGAAATATTTGTTCTCTTGCAAATAAAATAAATAAATAAACAAATAAATAAATAAAACAAAACATGCAGCGTGGGTGCAAACAATGTGCGTCCTATGCAATAAACTGAATAAAATATTGAAGGCACTGTTAAATAATTCAACACTTATTGACATTCAATATACATTGCATTAATAAAATTACATTTGAAAAGAAGAAACTTAGATTAAGTTTATTTTGTCCAGTCATTTTCACACTAGGTATTCAGGCTCACCAGTAACTTTGTGAAGTTTACATAGTGACACTTCTGCTGCTTCATGCAGTATCAACAGGATAAACAAGTAAATGTCACTAATGCTAGTAAGATAAGACAGTTACATGTAATTTAATATCAATATGTCAAATCAAAAGAATGAATGAAGTAAAGTGTATTTTATATTCATAAGGTTCCATTAAAATATTGATATGCTCCAACAGGAACTTCTGGTAGAGAACAGAACTACTGATACAGTCAGTTATACATATCACTGCATCACACTACCACCACCATGTTTGACTGTTGGTAAGATGCTTTTTTATTGTGGAATATGGTGTTGACTTTATACCAAATGTAATAGGACACCTGTCATGACTAACAGAGCATTATTCCAAGAGGTTGTGGGTTGTTCATGTGATTTATACCGGTGGTTAGCAGTGGTTTTCTTATTGCAACTCTCCCATGGATTCAGTTTTGCTTGGTCTCTTTCTAATGGAGCACAAATGCTGACCTTATCTGAGGCAAGCAAGTCCTGCAGTTTTTAATTAGGTTCTTTGGCATCTTTACCAATGTCACTGTAAGCTTGGAGAAAGTTTGGTAGGAGTTAGTGACAACTCACTTTGTCACATGGAGCTTGTCTGTGGTGGCTAATTTTATTCTTTGATAAATGAAACAATAATTTAAAACTGTATTTGAAGCTAACTCACTTTTCATTTTTGTTAAATATGTTTTGTTAGAAGATCTCACACAATTGTTTTAATACAAGCAAAAACAAATGAATATTTCAACATGGCCAAAATATTTGATAGGTGTCTCTGAGTCATCGGAAGCATGTAAGGTCAAGAGAAAAAAATAATTCTGTGTGCACAATTATACATAGTACTTATTTATGTATGATATTTATAAATGATTGGTCATTCTGTGATTACCCCACAAAGTGTTGATTCCAAAATAACACATTTTTTTAAAAAGGAAAAAAAATTGCCCACACAGTCTTCAGTTTCCAATATGAATATGAATATGCATGTTTCATATATAAACGTTATGGGTCTGATGCCCAATGGTCTAGTTAATGATCATAACAGTTCCACCCAGCAGGGGGCGCTACGATTATATCAGAGAGCCCTGCGTCTCTAAAATCTGATAATATTGGACCGTGACTAATAACATAACAAATAATATATATAATAACCTGACTAATATTATTAGTAATACCATAACTAATAACTTGACTAATATAATTACAAATAACATTAATAAATTACGGTAATTTCTAATAACATTACTAATTACTCATTACATTTTTATTAATATTACTAATGACATTTCTAATTACACTTCTAATACCATTAATAATTAGATTACTAAAAATATTACAAATTAGACATCTAATAGCATTAGTAATTATATTATTAATTACATTTGTAATAACATTACTAATTACTCATTACATTTTTATTAATATTAATAATGACATTTCTAATTACACTTCTAATAACATTGCAAATTAGAAATCTAAAAGCATTAGTAATTTTTTTAGTAATTACATTTCTAATAACATTAACATTACTAATAACATTATTAATAACATTACTAATTACAGTACCAATAAGCAATAATATACTAATTACTAAAGTATTGTAATTAAATAGCTTCAGTATAAAATCCTTAAACATCTTTAAAATTTATAAAAAAGGAAACACACGCACATGCTTGCAACGTTAACAAATATGAAAACATTGTTCATCTCTGATCTTGCTCATTTCTTAGATTATTATTTACATAATGTCATTCAATTTCCTGTGACTGTCCGTTTTTTTTACTGCTGAATCCAGATAGCTTTACTGGATTCAGTAAACACACACACACACACACACACACACACACACACTCTCTCACACACACACACACACACACACTCTCACACACACTCTCACACACACTCACAC
>JBBIGC010000131.1:25097218-25112303 GCA_037576955.1 Lepidarchus adonis
CTAGTGTAGCTCTGGTGTAACTCTGGTCTAGTGTAGCTCTGGTGTAACTCTGGTCTAGTGTAGCTCTGGTGTAACTCTGGTAGAGTTAAATAACCAGTGTTTTTCTTAGGCTCCAAGATGGGACAACAGTTCACAACAGTATCAACCTCTATTATTTATTAGCCCCACAAAACTAAAGGAAACAACTTTTGATGCCATTTATGTCTTGGCAGAGGTTCCAAGACATAAGAGGTCTTTTGTCACATGTCTTAGTCCTGCCCTTGTCCTGCCTTTCTCCACCTGATCCCTACCTGTTACTCCTCATGTTGCCCAGCTGTCCCTTGTAATATGTTTATTATGTTTTCTGTGATTATGGACTTATTATGTATTAAAACCCGGTTGAACTTCTACTGCTACCCTTCCACCTGTAAAACCTCACACTACATTGGCATGAATTAGATTTTTGCTAAACTATTAAAAGCACCTTTGTAAATGTAGCATCTGTTATCTTATCAGTGAACATTCTTATGTTTTTCCACAATAAAATCCCCCTGAGCCACTGAGTGCTGGTGATTTGCACACGGGGTGTGTGTGTGTGTGTGTGTAGCATGAGCGTGCGTGTGAAGAAATGTCCTGCCAGATTGGATCGGGTGTGTGAGAGTGCGTGAGGGAGAGTGGTGGCAGAGGTGAGTGACGCACTTCACTGTGTGTGTGGAAGCTTCCAGAGATGCAACCTAGATGCAGCAGGTGGATCAGTGGTGGCGGTGCTGGGAGGGGTGGTGCAACTCGCTTATTGGTTCAACACACACTCCCTAGAGAAGCTTATGTCAGCCCCCCTAGCACACACACACACACCTAATGACATATCACACACCTCCGACTGTCTGAAGTGCTTATCCGTGAGGCCCCTCTGGCAAAGATGTGACAAACAAGTGACACTGGTGGCTGTGCTGCTGTTTTATCTTTCTATCAGTTACCACATCAAGTGTAAATCAGGCGGCGCACTGCTGGCTTGTGTTACTTGTTTTTACCTTTGTCAAAAGGTAAACTAAGAGGCCAAAAGAAAAGAGACAGACACACACTAAGGTTCTTAGCTGCCGAAAGAGGTTCTGCCACAGACAAAAGGTGTCAAAAAACATCCCTGAGAGGCCAAAGTGTCATGCCTTACAGGACTGAGGGCCAAAACAAATCCAGCTTTCTCAAATCCAGCTTTTAAAAATGCATCTTATAACACTACAGCAGGGGGTGTCACACTCAGGTCCTGGAGGCTGGTATCCAGCACAGTTTGGTAGTTTCCCTCCTGAAACACACTCACTCAGCCTGGCAATTAACAGGTGAGTTGAACCAGGTGTGTCTGGGCAGGACACCCCTGCACTACAGTACCAATCAGCCATTACATTAATACCACTGACAGGTAAAGGGAATAACATGACAATGACAATGAGCTAAAGTAGGCTGCAAGTGAACAGTCAATTCCTGAAGCTGATGTGCTGGAAGCAGGAGAAATGTGCAAGCATAAGAATCTGAGCCACTTTGAGAAGGTCTGTGTTGTGATGGCCAATAGAATGGGAGTGTTCTAGATATGCAATGATCCAAGAGTGATCCAAGGAAGGACAACTGGTGAATTGGCAACAGGGATCATGGGCACCCAAGGCTCATTGATGCATGTGGGGAGTGAAGGCTAGCCTGAACAGAAGAACTAATGTGGTTTGAAAAAGTGAAGACTGACTCTGATAGAAAGGGGTCAGGACACAGTCAGTGCTGTTTCAGCTGTTGCAAATGATTTTCAGAGATATTTCTAGTCCGAAAATTTGATTGGCTGAGCTGCATTCAGAGCTGTTCCAAAAAACTAAATATACACACAAACCTATGAACATCTCACAATGACTGAACACTGTTAATGTGTCAGTTCACTATAAACTATAAACTGCTGATGGAATAATCTGTGTAAGAAAGAACACTGTTTAACTGAAACTGACCATTATTTTACTATTAAGAACTAGGCTGATCAGCTAGCGTACAAGATAAATAGCACCTCTATTTTTAGCAGAAGGTTTTATTATGTGATTATTTGTAAAACCGCAATATAAGGAAGTAAAGAATGCCACTTAGATGGTCCATATGATTCAAATAATTTTATTTAGCTCACATGGCTCTTCTCATGCACTCACTCACCACTTTATTAGGTACACCTTGCTAGTGCCAGGTGCGACTCCTTTTTGCTTTCACAGCTGCCTCAATTCTTCATGACATAGATTCAGCAAGGTGTTGAAAATATAACTCAGAGATTTTGGTCCATATTTACACACAATTGCTGCACATCCATGGTGAGAATCTCCCGTTCCCCAAAAGCGCTCTACAGGATTGAGATCTGGTGACTGTGGAGGCCATGGGAGTACAGTGAACTCATCGTCATGTTCTAGAAACCATTTTGAGCTTTGGTCTGAGCTTTGTGGTATGCTGCTTTATCCTGCTGGTATTAGTCATCAGAAGACACACTGTGGTCATAAAGGGATGGACATAGTCAGCAACAATAATCAGGTTGGCTGTGGTGTTTAATTTATGCATTTATGGATCCCAAAGTGCCAAGAAAATGTCCCCCACACCATTAAACCACCAACAACAAGCTGAACTGTTGACACAGGGCAAAATGGATACATGCTTTCATTTTGTTTATGCCAGATTCTAACACCTAGCACCTGAATGTTGCAGCTGAAATTGAGACTCATCAGACCAGGCAATGTTTTTCAAGTTTTGTATTGTCTAATTTTGGGGAGCCTGTGCAAATTGTAGCTTTGGTTTCTTGTTCTTAGTTGACAGGAGTAATACCTTCAGGTGGGGTGACCTGCTGCTGAAGCCAATCTGCTTCAAGTTTTGATATGTTGTGTGTTCACAGATGGTATGCTGTGTACATTCATATATATATGTTCTGTATGTAAATGTAAAGATCTGTATGTATATATTCTTTGTAAAACCGCAATATAAGGAAGTAAAGAATGCCACTTAGATGGTACATATGATTCAAATAATTTTATTTAGCTCACATGGCTCTTCTCATGCACTCACTTACCACTTTATTAGGTACACCTTGCTAGTGCCAGGTGCGACTCCTTTTTGCTTTCAGAGCTGCCTCAATTCTTCATGGCATAGATTCAACAAGGTGTTGAAAATATAATATATACTCAGAGATTTTGGTCCATATTTACACACAATTGCTGCACATCCATGGTGAGAATCTCCCGTTCCCCAACATCCCAAAAGTGCTCTACAGGATTGAGATCTGGTGATTGTGGAGGCCATGGGAGTACAGTGTATATATATATATATATATATACACACATACAGATCTTTGTGTATATACACAGGGCATTGACACCCAAACTTGGAGAATATACATATACAGGGCAGTAACATATATATGTATGCATATATATTCTGTGTGCTCCCTTGAAGTGTCGCAATGTAAACCAGCCAATCAGAGCAGAATTCATTAAAATATTCATGAGCACAACCTGTTCCAAACCTGTGACTGTAAAATTGCTTTTGGAATTCTTCTATCCGATTTAAGTTAAACACTTACATACTATTTTGACATTATCTTGACATTAGACAAAAATAAAAAAGGAATAATTTCTTAACATATTACTAGTTCAAATCATGTCAAAATATCAATTCATCATACAGCTATGTTTTCTACAAGAAAATCTTTTCTTTGTTTTCTTCATTGCTGTCCTCTTTTCCAAATCTCTCTCTCTCTTTCTCTCTCTCACCCTCTATCATTCTGTTAGTCTCAATGGCATTCTTAAGTTTCTCTTTGACTGTCTTGTTAGGAGTATGTCTTTGGTGCAATTAATTAGGCCAATTTCTGTGATGCCTTTGTATACCAAACAGCCAAGCAACTCCGGTCACCCTAGAAGCTTTTATTCTACATCACGTCTCATAGAACAAACTCTTTCTTTCTCTCTTTCTATTTCCTCTCACTTTCTCTCTGCTCCATTTAACTCTCTCACTCCCATCTTTTTGACTCACCCTCTGCACACGCTTTCTCTCTTTCTCTTATTCTCTCCCTCCTATTGACTTTATCAACAGGGTGTTTCTTTGAGTAACAGTAACAGGGCTGAAGGCAGATTAAAGTGGAGAGTGCAAGAGAGGGGAGGAGAAAAGGAATAGATAGAAAGACAGAGTGCATGAGAGAGAGCATGTGTGTGACAGAGAGAGAGAGTGCAAGTGTGTGTAGGTGTGTGTGTGTTAGAAGGAGACGCTCCACTGGTTGGCTGACAAACAGAGGGGTCCCTCCAGAGCAGGGCGGAGAAGAAGGGGAGCAAAAAGAAAAGAGTGGTGCAGAAAGAGGAGAGTTTGATGTGGCTAGCCGTGCCCGACCAGACCCCCATCTATGCAGCACACATACACACACACACACACACACACGCACACACACACACACACACACACACACACAAAAATCTATGCTTGCTCTCTTAGTATTCCTTCCATCCTCTTCTGCAGCTTCCAAAGAGGCACACACAGACGAACGGGACTGCGGACGAGTGATGCCTGGTCCGAGTGAGAGAGAGAGAACTGCAGGCTGGGGGGGATTTTTTTTCCTCAGAAAGGCACAGTGAATGCTCGATGCTGTCAGAAGTGACAGCAGGCCGAGCGACTTAAAACCACACCAGGGACTTCAGCTGGACGAGCTGTGCTTTCTGTCCTGTCTTTCCACTCTCTTTTCACCTGCACGCCAGTAGCTAACTTAGTCCAGCTTACAGCTTTATACACACATCTGCTCCATATGCAGCTTGTTGCTGTACAAGTGGTAAGGGTAATGTGTGTATCAGAGTGGTAATTGTGTTCGCCTCTGTGGCTACATGACTAAACTATCATAACTATAACCACTGAACTCCAGCTCAAACCTAATCAAATTGATTTAATTATATTGCAGTTAAACCAATAACAGTTATCTTAAAGCTTGAATGTAATTGATACTTTATAAGTCCTTATATATAACATTCATACAGCATCACAATCCAATAAGCAAATCTTTTGAGATTACTTAGAGGACCCTTCTATATACTGTAATATATTATTAATGTTTGGTTTTGGGTATGGTTATCATTAGTTAGTCAGGAATCACAATTTTATGCAGTGTTTTTGTTGTCATGTTCTTTCAGCATTCATTGCACAAAATCCTGTTGTATCGGACACTGAGGTGTAGGTTACTATTGAGCTTATTGAGCTACAGGCAGAATTTTTCAATCATGTATGCACACACACACAAACCTCCACGTTACAATATTCATTTAAACGACATCACACTGTACCCTTGAGCTAAGTTTTTAATCACCTTCTCCCAAAACTTTCTGCCCTAATCTTCATGTGAGCACATGCCATGCTAAAGCCAATGCAAGGTTGATTATACAGCACATTATCACACACAGAGGTCATTCGATGTGCTTTATAGAAATAAAATAAACACAAAAAGCTATATTAAAAGAAATAAAACTAATATTTACACTATATATAAAGGTGCAAAATAAAATGAAAAAGGTAAAAAAATTTAGAGCCTCTGTTGGAAGGATGTGTAAAATAAAGTTTTTTTTTAGCTTCTTTTTAAAACTAGCAACAATTGAGGCAGATCTGATGCGGAGCTTGTTCCAGCATTGCGCAGCATAGTGACTAAATACCATTTCACCCTGTTTAGTTACAACTCTGGGCTCCACTAGCTGACCAGCTCCTGCTGATCTAAGAGTAATGTGCTCTATTTGTTAGTTTTTGTTATACTTCTAGAAGCAGCATTTTGGATAAGCTGTAGCTGTCTAGTGGTCTTCTTTGGAAAGGCTAATGAAAAGAGCATTCATATAGTTGATCCTGCAAGATATGAAGTCATGGATAAGTTTCTCCAAATCTTCCTTTGCAACTAAATCTCTAACCCTATCTATGTTCTTGAGATGTCATTCCATACATTTAGTTAAAGATATAATATGACAAATGAAACTAAAATCCTCATCCATTATTACAGCGGAGGATGGGTTCCCCTTCTGAGCCTTGGTTCCTCTCAAGGTTTCTTCCTATATTTAGGGAGATTTTCCTTGCCACTGTCGCTTTGGCTCATTGGGGGCTCGGACCCGGATTCTATAATCTCTGTAAAGCTGCTTTGTGACAACGTCAGTTGTAAAAAGTGCTGTATAAATAAATTTGACTCGACTTGATGTGACTTTTTGGCCTGGGTTATGGTCTTTATGTCTCTAGTTTCCAAGTTGCAATCTTTCTTCTTTGTTCCTAAACAGAACTATCTCTGTTAAGTCTTTATTTTTCCCAAGGAAATGATGTTGCATCCAGTTACTTTTTCAAGGCATAAACACGGTGAGTCTGCATGACTGAAATCATCTGGTGAAAGGGCTAGAAAGAGCTGAGTGTCATCAGCATAGCTATGATTAGCCACTTTGTACTCTTGGGGGCCAATGATGGATCCTTGAGGGACTACATATGGCATGGTGTTAAGAGAGGCTAAATAATCCCTGTCTTCTATGTATGTCATGAACTGCTCCTGAGAACATAATCCATTTTAATCTAAAGGTATGGCCTTGCTACTAATAAATAAACCAAGCCAACATTAGCACTATTATCATTGTTGTCTAACAAAATCCAAAGAAAGCAATAGCTCTATCTTTTTTTGCCCTTTAAGCAAGACAAAAATAACCTAAATGGCTAATTTTAGATTTAATCTGGTTGTTGACTGATGACTCATTTCAGATAATCAGCTTTCTAGCTGTTTAATGTTATAGTTAGATGGACATATATAAATATATATATAGAAATTCACAGTTTCCAGCAGTATACACAAAATCAGATTCAGTTTGAAGGCAGTAGAATGCAATAAGATAAAAATAAAAATAAAAGATCTTAAATGCAGAATAAGGATACAAATATCTTAAAAGCAAATATGGATTAAAGGCAGTTTAACTGTAAGAGTATCCTAAAAGCAGGTGTAGTGCAAAAAATTGTAAACATTATAGACATTTTAAACCTTCTGAACATAGCAAAACTTAACTTGGTGTGGTGTAAACTGACAGTCCAGTGCAAATCACTTTAAGAAGTCTGGTGCAAACAGGCATGTATAGTTAAAGTGCGTGGTGTGCTGTGAATGGTGCAGTGAAGCGCAGAGGTGCGGATGTGGTTGTTGATGTTATCTAGCCATCCTTCTTTTGTATTCATTAGCAAACAAGCTAATTTTCTAAAAATAGAAAATTCCCTCAGGCTTCATTCATTAGATGGAGGTTTTCCTATTTTTTAAATGTAAAAACTTCAGGTTAGAGAGTACTGCAGCACTACTGTAGGAGGCAAGCAGACATGTTTAAAACAGATATTGTTATGGTTACAATTCTTCATTGTCATCAGTGCCCCTTTAACCTCAAGAGGTTTGAGAAAAGTGTGTGTTGAATTACATGCTAAATTAGTGTTAAAATAATTCTTTAATTTGCTAGCTACAGTAGCCTTGTTGCTCCAGTGTATAACTTCAGTTTTTGGACACTGAACATTTTTACTAATTGACTACAATTAGTTGCGCCATAATTTAAGCTCTTTGCAATTTGTCATTAATTCATTACATCTTTGAACTAACCCTCGCCATCATATCTCTTTCAAATGCAACCATTTTGTCCCTAAACTCCTCACCCCACACAAGCTCTCCCCCTCCACTCCGTCACCTTGAGCCTTGCCGTCATGCTTCTGTGATCACTTTAAAGGTCACAGAGTGTAGCCACTGTCATTACCTGTCACTCTCCCTCGCTCCCTCGCTCCTTCCCTCCCTCATCACCCTGCTCTCTGCCATGCATCTCAGTCGCCCCCTCGCTCTGTAAGACAGATCAAAGTGCCATCTTTAGTTGGACTTTGAAGGTTACGAGCAGATAGAAATGATCTTGTAGCAACTGCAGCTGTAGGAGATATGGGAAACACCAAGTGGAACAGAGATCTGTTAGGGGATTTGGTGTATCTAGCAGTACGGCTTGCTGCAAGTATTACTCAGCCTGAGACTGAGCATTAATGTCTAGTCTGCACTACTGTCAGAATCTGCACTCTTAAAAATAAAGGTGTCAAAACATTCTTTGTTTTATTGGAAAGAATTTGAAGAATAGTTTAAGGAACCGCAACGTAATTTAAAGATTTTGTCACAGTTACAGGATATTTTTTTTTTAATTTCATTTAAAAATCTTTACACAATTGTACATTTTTAACAGAATTTCTATAAAAAAACATTCATCGAACTCCTCCATTTGGAACCAAAAGTTGTTCTTCCTTGGTGTCTCTCTAAATAACTGCCTATTTTAAGTTTGTCTTAGATGCACATTTATCTTACAATGATTACAATGAATTTGCGGTTCTGACCTGTACAGTATACGGTCTCAATGTTGCATCTTGGGTAGAAGACGTATAAAAAGGCTTCAATATTTTATACCCTTATTTCAATGTGACTGTCATGCATTTAATTTTCCACTTGCACTTGACTTTTCTGAAAAATTTTTACTTAAAACTTGACATGGAACATCACCAGAATAGAAGTTGGAGTTATTGCCAATGTACCAACAGGGAACATCATGAAATAATGGAAATATCAATGCCAATACAACAGATTATTGATTGGTGAAATAAATGAGTATCCTTATTCTGCATTTTGCCTATATGAACACAATTATGGACAGATAAAAAGGTAGATTATGATGCTAGAGTACATGACCTTATCCTTCTGTCATCATGGGTTATTACAATTGAAGTGCAATAAATAGACTTACAAACTCAAATATAATAAAAATCTTTATATTTACAGTTAAATTGTACTTTTAAGCACGTGTAATGCAGTGCTCATTAAGTACTAATAGGATCTTTCCCTTGGCTAATGTCCCTTGACACTAAAGGCAAATGTCATTCCTGTGAAGAACAGTTTTGATGAACATTGATTTAACCCCTTGCACCTAAGGTTTATTATTTAGTTCTTAGTAATAAAATCTAGTTTTCAATATACTGTGAATAATTCAGCCATTTTTATGAAACTAATATGTAAGTTATGTATGTTGACTCATACAGTATAAGGGCCATGATTTGAATTAGGTTTATTCTCAAGCACAAAACGTTATCAGGTTCACCTGATGTGACTGAAAAGATGGTAAAGACAGTACTACATTAAGGAGATGGCAAACACAGGTGTATCTTTTTTTATCAACTCTCAGGTCTGGATTAATCAACGGCAAACTTTAATCAGATATGATCAATTATTCATGGCCTGAGGCCTAGCGAGAAAGTCTCTAAAACGCTCTCATACAGACAGCCCAAGATGAATAATTCAAACATCATTTACACAAAACCAAGTGCCTTTCGGATGCCATATGACTGCATAAAAAACATTATGCAATAAAGGATGTTAATTAGTTCAGGACAAAATGTATTAATTGAGCTAAAAAAATTAACAACATTAATTTATAAAAAAAAGTATTCTTATACCTTTCCAACAAATGGCAGCCAAGTTTCTATGCAGAAACCAATCAGTCATATGCCATACAATGAGCTGGAATGTGGATTATGAGCTTTCTGAACACTGTTTGTACAGATAAGTATATAAATACATCAACAAGAGCAGTATTGAACTCATGAGTTGAGTTGAACATGTCCCTAGTGGGTACATTATGTTACTTTACAAAAGGTCCATGGGGTGGGGTAGTTAGATAGATGGAGAAAGTGTAATTACTGACTGTCATAATCAATCTTAAAACCCCTGACAGGAAGCAACCATAAGTCATCAAACAATCTCTCAATGAAAATAGTGCTCACATCTATTTTCCTTTCCTTGCTTGCTGTTTTCCTGTCCACCTCAGATACCAAAGAGGAGCAGTCGGTCACAGTGCAGTACAAAGATGCATGTGTGTAAGGGTGGATTAGTTGGAAGAAAGTGTGAGGCGAGAGTTTTCACAGGTTATAAACAAACAGCAAATGTAATGTGAGACACACGGGAAGGGACACAAATGGAAGACAGGTGAAAAGCATGATAGGACAAGGGCAAAAAAACACAGTTAAACTGTTACAGTGTGGCTGCAGGTTTTCAGTCCACCAAAGCAAGAGCAATCTTTCAATTTTTGTATTTAACATCAAAATAGCTTGAACCACTACATGCACACACTATATATTGCAAGCTTCGTATAGCGACATGTAGGAAAAGCCACTAGATGTAGAAGGTTAATAATGTTACACTGAAGAGAATCATGATGTGAATTTACTTAATTTAATTTTTTTTTTTTTTTGCCAAAAGTAATCAAAGTAAAAGACAATGTTATGATGTTATAAGTATATACATGCAAAACAGTTCAATCAATTTAGTGCATCACTTTTTAACTGATGGTAAAGCTTGTGGTTTGCAGTAATTATACCTAATAGATGGCAGGGCTGCATCATTTTCATGCAGAATCATGCTTATATATTACAGAAGAAGAAGCAGAGGGAATGAAATGATTGTTCTCTCTACAACACAGCAGTCCAGCATTTGCAGAGGAGAGTTCTAATGAGGGCACACAGTATTGATATCTCCATGGGAACGTCCCAGGGCATCACTAACAAACCTTGCTCTTGTGTTTTGTAGCATTTTGCTTAATGCTCAGATTAACAAAACAGTTACAAAACACACATTAACAAACACAAGGCAAAACAGAAGTAAAGTACACTTTGGAAAATGCAGATAATAATGGGAAGCAAGAGAAGTAAAAAAAACAGCTGAAGCCGAAAAGGTAGTGGTGGAACGAATTTGGTTGAGAGATTTATCTAAGCTATCTTCCAGAATGCTGATTCACAGAACAAACAGATGCAGTGAGCAAAAGCAAACAAAGAAGGAATCGAATGCGGCGGACCATTCAGTTTCAGCGTTTCGCAAATAGCTTGAGCGTTTTCTTCGTAACTGATTCACTAAATGAGCATTTTGAGCGTTTTAACAGATCACAACACTTCCACAGAACCTTTAAGATCGTTAGATTGGTATTTTAAGTGTGTGTCACTTGGCATGTCTCCTGCAGAGCACGCACTCTTGTCATGTTCCTGTCACATCTGAAGTTAAGAAGAAAGATGAGTCCTCTTAAAGGATGACACTGTGTCCTGCTGTGACTGATAGAAAGGTAGAAAGTGTCTGTAACACTACAGAAATCAATCTCTTTCTCTTTCTCTCTCTGTCTCAGTTTCTGACTTCCTTTCTGTCTCCTCCATATTCCATTCAACAGTCTCATACGTTTCAATGGCTCCGTTTCCATGCAGAAATGTCCATCAGTCCAAAGAAATCCAATCCAACTGTGGATTCTGAAGTGTTTATATGCACAAACTGAATGAAAACACCCATCTGTAGGTACACTATATGGTCAAAAGTATGGTTACACTTGAGCATTACACCTGCATGAGCTTCCTGAACAACCCAAATCCAGTAAACTAATCCATGGACATTAATGTCTGTGGCTACAAATGGCTACAGTTTTCACTTTTTTAGTCTTTTTAAGACTTTGGAGTGTGCGTTAGGTTGTGCTTAAAGCTACTGGAGTTCCTCCCCATTAAACTGGTGCCTGGTCTGGCTGACATTATTATTATTACTACTATTTCTAATTAAATTGATTTATAATCTGTTGTATCTGTTATCACTCTCCGGTGTTGACCAAAGGAGGATGGATTCCCCTTCTGAGCCTTGGTTCCTCCAAGGTTTCTTCCTACAGTTTAGGGAGTTTTTCCTCACCTCCGTCTTCTTGCCTTGCTCATTAGGGGATCAAACCTGGATTTTGTAAAGCTGCTTTGTGACGACGTTAATTGTAAAAACTGCTATAAGCTTGACAAACCAACAAATTGTGGCCACAAAGTTAGACACATTGTCTAAAATGTCACTTATATCATTAACATTACTTAGCTGAGCCCAAACCTAAAAAACCTAGTGACAATCCCAGATCAGATCAGTTTCAAATGTACATAAGCTGGGTATTCTTTCATTTAACAGATTATTAATTATGCATAAATGGTGCATAAGTTATTAAAGAAAAACTTCTAGACAAACTTCTTAATGAATAAAATTATTAGAATCATTAGGTTATATGTCATCCTACTAGATTCTACTTTACATGGATAAAATCACAGTTTCGAGATATGTTAATTTAAATGTTATATTATTCTTCGATAAACTGTTTACTGTAATGCTTGAAATTGTAACATTTCCTGTCACTTTGGGGCCCTAGCTTGTAACAGCTGGACCTCCATTTTGTTACTCTATCATCCATCTGTGTGTGGATGTCTGTGATTGTATCGGCATGTGTACAGCCATGCATTATACTCCAATAGGCAACTGTGGGTAAATGTTGTCCTGCTGTTTTTGTGTGATATGACACTGTTTGGACAGTAAGACTGATTTTCATCCCGTGAGGGCTTTGCCTTCGTCTGCCTGGAATCAGGAGCGGTAAATAAGTGGTAATGGGAGCGAATGGGAGGGAGCTGGGGAGTGCTTTCTGTCATCACTTTAGAAGGTTGTGACCCCAGAGCCCAGTGACACTGAGCTGCTAAATAATTCAGCCGGTATCTCGCATGGCCTCTGGAGGAGTCACGGCTGTGATTGCTTGGAGCTGACTGACTGACATTTGCACATGAAAATGGGCTTGGTTTTCCCCCAAACAGCAGCACAGCTTAAGGAAAACAGTGCAGGGCCTCAGAGGAGAGAGCCAGGGTGAATGAGAGTGGGGCCGAGGCACAGGGATGACAGCATACCCACCTGACAAAGCCTCCAGGCATCCTGTGAGACCAGCTCCTGAAAAAGTGCAACACAGATCGTTCAGAATCAGAATCAGATAACAGAAATGATACATGTAGAGGGAATTTGTTTTGGTGGGTGTATACCTGTTTACACTTGTAACATATTTTACATAGCATGGAACACTGTTTACAAACATTAGAGAATCATAGACTATAGTAAATAAGGTGTAATTAACATTAAAAAAACAGCTAAAACAATTGTAAAAAAAATTCCCTGCAATAAGGACATGTAGTATGCCACTATTAATTACATTAGAAATTACTACTGTTTCATTCTTATTGCTAAATTAATATTGCAAAGAGTGTACCACGCTAAGAAAGAAAGCTAGAATGTTAATAATGTTTAAAATATCTTAAATATGAAATGTTAAAATTGTATAATTAAAGCAGAACATAAATAAATAAACGTGAAAATAAAATAAACCACAGTTAACAATTTCAGTTAACTTAAATGGTAATGACATTAGAAATAAACATGTTTATTATACGGCTCTCCAGAACACTGACAAATGCTCCACTGAATTTGAATAGGACAGTGTCCCGGACGTGTGGCATTATTTTCTTATAACGCCCACTGCAGCTGAATAACACCTGTTGCCATAGGAACGAGTTTTGTGCTTTAGATTTGCTGTTTCATATCACTCTGCCATTAGTGCAGTTAGCAAGCATGGGACAGTATATAAATTTAATTCAATATTAATTTTAATACTTTCCGTGAAAGTTTGTTTGGGTGAGGTAAAAGGAGAGCATGTTGTTGAGCGATGACCAGACTATTTTTTCCCAGTGCAAACCATGAAACTATATATCTTAGCACATGCCATGAAACTGCAATAAAACCTATTAATATAAATACTTTGAAAATATTCATTTTGTCATTTTGACACAGATGTGTACATTAAGCAGAATAATGCATTGCGAAACAGCCATTATGGGGAAATAAATCTTCTCTAAACATTATCCCTTGCTTATTTTTGCTCAGTGTACCTCATATCATCCTTGTAGGCTTATATTTCTAACACCTGTAGGCCTATATAATGTTGGGAAAATATCTTTTAAATTTAACAGCCAGTGAGAATTCCATTAGAGTACATATGAAGTGTCCTGCTGTACACTTCAATCAACATGCTTGTTCATGTGGATGTTAAAAGAACAAACTGTACGGTACTGATAATGCTGTACTCTGTCTAGGTTATGCAAAATTGAACAGACTGCATATAAGCTGTATATATACTTTAATTACTTCTGAGCAATCTCCAGGAATTTAGACTGTCATGATAAAGCCAATTCCAATTAGTTAATCCTCTGAGCTGAGACAGTCAATATTCAGGTTACTAAAGGTGAAGGAAAGACTCTAACTTATGCTCATATTTATGTAGCTGCATGTCAACAAAATTAAAATAAATATATTAATCAATTAATAAATAACTACTACAACAACAACAAATAAATAAACAGGTATTTTGGCATGTGTTAGAGCCAAAGCAAATTTTGTATGTTAAACTACACAAAACTGATAAACACTTTACACACTACAAATATAATTACAAACAATATACATAATGATAAATACACTGTTCAATAAATAACTACAGCCTAAAAAACAGGGTCATTTATGTGAAGCATACACATTATGTACACTGTAGTGTATACAGTGCAACATGAACTGTGCAATACTAGCAATGAAAAAAACTGCATGAATTGTGGAAATGCTGGTAATACTTAAGTGATATATGTATATACGTATATGCAGCTTCCCCCCACAAGATTTCAGAGAAAAGAATAAAGAAGAGTTGTCCAAGAGCCAAAAACCACTTGTGGAGAGCTTCAGAAAGACCTGGAATTGGCAGCTGCAATTGTCTCAAATAATACACTCAACTGTCATGGCCTGTGTATGTGAGGACATCTATGGTTTGATTTTTTTGAATGTATAGATTGGATGGGTTGTTACCAACCCCTGGTAATAATTTTATGTTAATAGCACCTTTAAAAATGCATTTACTTAGAAACATTATTTTACCCACTGTATAAGTACAATCAGACCTCATTAGCTCACCTCTATTGGTTTGGGCCAGAGGTGGGTAGTAACGAATTGCATTTACTTCATTACATTTACTTGAGTAAATTTTTGGGCTAACTAGTACTTTTAGAGTAAACTTAAAGATAAAAGTACTTTTACTTTTAATCAAGTACATTTTAAGTGAAAAAACTTTACTTTTACTTCACTACATTTGATGGCGTTCCTCCGTTACTGACAAAATGTAATAAATATTAAATATGTAAAATAATAATTTGTTTACGT
>JBBIGC010000131.1:25124065-25140277 GCA_037576955.1 Lepidarchus adonis
ATGCTTGATTGTTTCCTGAACCTGGAAGTCGCTTTGGACAAAAGCGTCAGCCAAATGAATAAATGTAAATGTAAAATTAGCCTAATGAGTAAATAGTGTAGAATTTAAATGTTTGAAGATGTCCCTGAATGTAGATATGTTCAACAACATAATGAAAGAGTATTAACACAAATAGGTCGATTTGACAGATGCTGAGAGACTTTGAATTCCCAGAGGTGTCATCTTAAAGGAGACGCCAAACCTAAGGGATTATGAGCCTGATTTGTTAATTAAGGTTATTTTGTATACTAACAAAATGACACCCCCATAAGAATGTGACATAACAAAAAGAACAACAAAAAATAAACCAACAAGCCAAACAAACTGCCCATTCCTAAACGATCTGCTAAAATAGTCATGTGTGCACTGTCCAATGTTAACCATGCTTCTAAAATGAAAAAATAAAATAAAATTTTTATTTCGGCTTGTCTGTGCTTTGATTTTATGTTATAAATAATATGAACCAGATACGCTCCCAACGTAACTCTACCCTAATGCTTTGCCTTGCCGCAGTTGTGGTCCTCTTGTTTTGTACAGTTGGGACTGTGTATAACAAGGCAAGCTGGTAGGTGTTCTATGGGCTGCAATGCACCAGCAAATTAAGAAGCAGATAGAGGAATGGATGTGGATACATGAAGGGAGCCATAACAGGGAGAGGTCGACAGAGGCAGACAGACCACTTGACGGAAAGATCAGACGGAGGAAAGGAAGATAGATGGCTCAATAGAGACTTAGACAGTGTACCAAGAGACGAGTCTACTGGGAGGCCTGGGCTAGAATGAGCATGAAGCTGGAGACAGATGGAGAACTTGCCAATCATGTCATGGCTAGACAGGTTAATGAAGAAAAAAATAAAGTAGATGTTTACATTCTTGATAATTAATAAATGTGGACAGACATCGGGTCGTCCAATGGCTCAGATGGTTGATCAGCTTTGATGGCTCCTCCTGGGTGTATTCTGCTCATTGCTTCACCTGGTTCTGGGCTTCTGTGTTCATATGGTTGAGTTGCCAGTGCTGCACGTCTGATGGAAAGTGAAAGGTGCCTTCAGGGGGATTTCCCAGTGTGGCTGAGATGGATTGCTCAAAGCAAGACCCCTAGAGTGGGAGGCTAAAGACTCCCAAGGGTGCCCCAACACCAAATCAGAGCCATGCGTTTGCCCAAGGCTGCTAATCTAATTGCCTTAAGTAAATCTTCCTGGCATTTGGGCTTCTACAAATGACCTTTTAGGCATCATACACCACTATAGCATAGCATTTTGCTGGATGGCCTGTAAGTTGGAAGGGTGAAGTGATTGAATTGGTCACTTATTTGACACTGGTCGAAATGGAAATAGTATTGATGTACAAGGGTGTAAAAGTCACACACATACATGAATCAAAAAAGATTAAGCTGTAATTCCACATAGCTGAGCCTACCGCTTTTGGAATGTGTAAAGAACCTCTAAATAATGTAAATGTCAGAAATGTTTTCCCATAGCCAAGAAACGGTAAGCTTTATTTTGTAAAGAGGATTGTAAAATGTGATGGACCCCAGATGACTGTTGTAACAGGTAATTTGTTCACAGAGTGTGGGCAAGGATAAGTGATGTAATTGTATTAGCCCCCTCTCGATACTTAATGATATAAACTTCACTTTCTCCTGATTAATTTAATATATTGCCTACTCGGTACACGTGAAAATGTTCACTGCTCATTTGTTTTCTGTATCACAGCACCTGCTGCAGTTGGAGTGAATTAATTAGCACACATTAATGGATTTAGTTTTAGCATTTATATATTTATGTAGTGGCAAGAAAAATTATGTGAACATTTTGGAGTTTCATTATTTTGGCAGTTAATTTGTCAATAAATGTGATCTGATCTTCATCTAAGTCAAGGGTATTGACAAACATAATGTGCCAAAATAAAAACACAAAATATATGTTTGTCATTATTAAGAACAATAAATAACTCATAATGTAATGCATAATGGAAAAAGTATGTGAACTTTTGAGATAATTACCTTAGAAAATTGGAGTCATACCTGGAGGTTTGTTAAGAAAATGAGTTTGGAGGTATGGACCACAGCTACTTTGGCTGATAAAAAGCACTCAAACTCTCAAGAGTTTTCTAAACACAAGAAGAAGACTTGTTGAAGCTTATTTGAGCCATGCTCTGGCAAAAAAGCACTGAGCCCCAGATTCCCCACCAGAGGGAGGCTCTCACCTGTCCGGGAAGCTGGGGCCTTGATCAATTCTAGGCGTAATTTATTTTAAGTCATCGGGAAATTCTTAAAACCCAAGTCCACATTCACCCTTTGCTCAGTCTTGAACCTGAGAATCTGGAGTTGAGAGTCTTGATTAGAGAACTTAGTCTTCCTGTGTTATTCCG
The DNA here is from genome assembly GCA_037576955.1 of Lepidarchus adonis. NCBI lineage: Eukaryota > Metazoa > Chordata > Actinopteri > Characiformes > Lepidarchidae > Lepidarchus > Lepidarchus adonis. The sequence continues at coordinate 25,126,477 of JBBIGC010000131.1, forward strand.
AGTTTCCGAGTTTGCAGAGGGCACAAAGTTTATTTATTTGTTCTTTTTTTCAGTGTTTTGCCTCCCAGGCTCCTAGCTCTGTTTCTGACTAGCCTTTTAGGTCTCGTTTGTTTCCGCATTCTTTTGTTTTAAAATTTGTTTGGGAGTATTCTTGTCTGTCTGCCCTGTGTTTCCCACTTCATTGTCTTCCACAATATCTCACCTGGCTGAGCATCAACCTGTCGATCCCCACACCTGGGGTTTAAAACCCAAGTGGTGCTTTTGTTGCATGTTACAGCAAGACTGAGCTGGAAAGGGTTACAAAGTGATTTCAAAGACTTTCTAAGTACACCACTGTCTAGCAAACCATCTACAAATAGTGGCTACTCTATCAAGAAGTGGGTGCCCAGTCAAAATGACCCCAAGAGCACAATGAATGCTCATCAATGAGGTAAAGAAACAGCCCAAAGTGACCTCCAAAGATGAGTCTATAATAGTAGTAAAACATTGAACAAGCAGGGTGTCTATGACAGGACACTAAAAAGAACATTACTGCGCACCTGAAATTTGTGAAGGAGCATGTTGACACTATGTACACCTATACTGTAGGTAAAATGTTTTGCAGACTATTTAACTATTTGGAAAGAACTGCATGAAAACACCATCCAAACCGTAAGGTTGGTAGAGGAAACATCATGATTTGGACCTGTTTTGCTGCAGCAGGGCCTGGCCAGCTGTCAATCACTGAGGGAAAGATAAATTCCCAAGTGTATAAAAATATATTCAGGATAATGTGAGAATGTTTATACGTCAGCTGAAGCTCTGTAGAAGTTGGGTGATGCAACAGGACAATGACCCAAAACACAGGAGCAAGTCCACAACAGAATGGCTTCAGAAAAAAATCCACCTTTTGAAGTGACCAAGTCAGAGCCCAGTCAACCAGTTATTAATTCCAGGGGTTCATATTCTTTTTTAACTAACAATATAATTTGATGTTATTATTTTAGGCCCATTATGTTTGTCAATACCCTTAATGACCAGTTCACATGTTATGACAAATTAATGCAGAAAAGAATAATAATTCACATAGGTTCACATACTTTTATTGTAAACATACGAACTATAGGTATTGATAAGTCAAAGCGCCTACATAATACAGTGCCTTCCATAATGTTTGGGACAAAGATACATTTTACTTTGTTTTACCCCTCTGCTCCTCAGTGTAAAATTTTAAATGGAACAATTCAGATGATATTGAAGTACACATTCCCCTCTAATTTAAACTTATTTGCATACATTTTAATTTCATCATGTAGAAATTATAACAACTTTTATATCAGCCACTCAGTTCAGGTCATTATATTGTTTGGGGAAAATTAGCTTCACAGGTGTGTTTCACTGCTTCATTAAGGATAAGATACCTAGGCTTGCTTCTACCATTTGGAGTCCGTAGTTTCCATTGTTCAACATGGGGAGAAAAGCTATGCTAATGACAGTCAATGAGGCTGAAAAACAAGAATAAAATCCTAAAACAAGCAGGAAATCGAAGTAGCTGTAGTCGAGGCTTCGCAGAGCATCATCAGAGAAGATACTCAGCACCTGGTGATGTCTATGAATTGCAGAGGCATCAATCTTTGTCCCAAACATTATGGCGAGCACTGTATTTATACAAACATGCAAATAGAGGTTTTGTTTAGTTAGAGTTATGTACTTCATTGGCCTTTTCTCTTCCAGTGAGTACCTTTTTTAACATGGTTTATTCTCTTCCAAGAGTTAGATAACCACCATTTGAAGTCTCTATTCTCTGATGATGGAGTAACTGCAGAAGAAAGATGTACAAACATGAAAAGATTTGTTCAGTGGGCATGACAGTGTGAGCATTAGAGGTGGCACCTTTATTGTTCCCAGGCCATTAGAATAATGAGATGTTTTTCAGCAACTTCTCCTTAATGCTAATGTGGATTTGATTCACAATAAGACAGCAGGCTCATATGTCATCTCTGGCTCAACGGCATCATTTCTTCATCCTCATCGTTAACTTCCCTGGTGCTGTTAATCTTTTAATTTATAGTCCCACAGCTCAGCTGTGTAGTTCCAAAGCCCCCTTTTTTCAGAATCTGGGGAGTAAATGAGACTAATACACATTTCATCCCCTTTCATTTAAAAATTTCCATGTTTCTTTTTTTCCCCTACTGTCATACAGTCCTTTAATAGATCACCGAAAGGTCGAGCTCTCTCGCACAGTGGTGTAATAAATGCCATCGCCTGTCTGTTAATGACCTGTACCTGCTCTAATAAATGTCTCCTCAAGCAGCTACACAGACACGATACAATTGAGAAATAATGAGTGTCTGTGTTAAATAGGCAGCCTATAATTGCCAAATAGTTTAAACTAGAATCACAGAAATAAATGGAGAGCTGATAATGATAGAGGGAGTTAGTTAGATATGTAGAGTGGTCTTTTGGGACAGCTAATGACTTGAAAACGTAAATTTCATAATGGTGACCATTGCCATTTACAAAAAAAATGGTAATAGTCATAACATTTGTTAAGGAAGGTATATTCTTGAGCCATAGATGTGAAGTGCGTGAACAAGACGACAATTAACTATAAATGTGAGCGAGTGAAATGATTGCTTGTCTCACTTTAATCTTGTTCACCCCTTGGGGGAAGACATAGCTATTCAATAAATGTTCAATTTCCAAGCCTTTTGGCTTCCCCCCATTCCCTCCCCTACTATGTGCTTGGTCCCTTAGGTAAGTTTAAGAGCTACTTTTCCATTGTCTCCGCTCTAAGAGGTCTGTATATCACAGAGAATGAGTCCTGTCAGTTTTATTACCACTGGAGCACAACAGCAACTGATAAAAACAAGACTTCATATACCCTCACATCTCAGCGGTCTCACAAAATAGCCACGCTTGATCAGTCTGTTATCCTAACACCTTCTCAGTCTCTCTCTCTTTCTCTCTCTCTGTCTCCTCCTCTCTCCTTGTCTGTTGTCTGTCTCTTGCTTCACGTCTGTTTGCGTATAAAATGCCACTGCAGCTGTGCCCCTCTTTTACTTTGCCTTTTCCCTCCTTTTCTCCCTCCTTCCATCCCTCCATCTTTCCCCTTCATTTAATGGTGCCCCTGTAATGAAAAGTGCTTGCAGAACAAGCCCCCGGCAAGCCCGAGGGTCCTCCCTCACAGCCAGCCCTAAGATCAAGCCAGTGTGGTGTTTCACAAGCAGCCCATTCCCACGTCGATATCCATCTCTGCCTCAGCCCACTGTAATCCTGAAACATCTCCCACCCTGCTCCCCCATAAGACAAGCTTTCATTTTACTTATATTTGATAAATGCCGGAAAAAATTGAACGGGCATCGTCTATGCTGCTGTGCGTTGAGCCCTATGCCTGCTGCCAGCTAATAGACATCATGGAACCCGTCCCAGAAATACAGGGCAAAGAATCAATGGGGGAAGAGAGAAAAGGGCTTAAAAGTTCAGTGCTGGGTGTCTTCTAATTAAAGTGACCACTTGCATTTTGGTATCGAGCCTGCGAGTGTGCCTGAGGGAGGGAGCGACCCTTTTCCCAGTTAGCCAAGCTAATGAGCACGATGATATAGCCTGGCCGTCGATGGCGAGAGCAGACCAGGCCATCACTGTCACACACAAGGATGATGCATTCCTTGTATTGACCATCACAGCTGATAGCTCATAGCCGCTCAATATTCCTGCCCTTTTGGATTCTGTTGTTCCCTGAAAGTTTCTGTATGCATTTACATTTTTTATGTGGAACTGTTTACAAATAATTTTTCTCATTGTGAACACAATCACACCACAGTGAAATATGATCTCTGCATTTAACCCACCTCATGTGGTGCAGTGGGCAGCTATCAACATTGACCAAGGAGCCACTAACTAATTGACCACTAATTACTTTCAGGTGTCGAAACAGAGGAGGATGGGTTCCCCTACTGAGCTTTGGTTCCTCCCAAGTTTCTTCCTCAGTTCAGGGAGTTTCTCTTTGCCTCCATCGCCTTGGTTCATTAGGGACTCGGACCTGGACCTGGACCTAGTAAAGCTGCTTTGTGACAACATCTGTTTTAAAAAGTGCTATATAAATAAAACTGAAGATGAAGATGAAGAAGCAGCATGGTGATACCTTGTTCAAGAGTACCTCAGTGGCACATGAGCCAGGACTTGATCCTGCAGCCTTCAGATTCCAAGGGCAAGGTCCTAACCACTAAGCAATATTCATTCTATTCAGACATTATTTCTGTATAAAAAAAATGAAACTCAATCGATTGAGAGGGCAATCTTAAATATCACTCATGAGTATTCAATGATACATAACTAAATGACAATATGCTCTACTCAGTTTACAAATTATTGACTGAGCTGATTTAAACCAGAGGCGTGGTGGTAATGGAGTGTTCCTGTTTCTGTTCCTATTGCTGTGAGAAGGAAGCCAGTCAAGGTGGCTGCTGTTATGTATGTGAATATATGTGGATTGTGTGAAATCCTCTTCTGTTGTTCTATTCAGAATATATCTATTCTGTCAGTTTCAGTTTGCCAGGATAATGTGTTGTTTATGCACATACTTGTAATAAAAGTATAAACAACAAATATGATGGAAATGCATAGTGTTATCAATGAGAAACATTTATGTCTGTGTCACAAATGTAAAAAATGTTGTACTGTGCAAAACCTTGCTAAAAAATGTTTGCATAATTCAGAGAGTTTTGATGCGCATTGTAGACAAAGTTACAGACAGATTTATATAGTGCCTGTGACAAGAACCAGGAGTTGCTGTTTATACAGCACATTTAGCCATTTTATTTATTATCAAAACCAGTGAATCTACAATTTTCTTTTGAGTTTAGGATTGATAATAGTTAATAATGGTAAATCTTTATTCTTGAAGAAATTTCCTAAAAGTTTCCCTCTGGCATGTTTGGATTAATATAAATATGTAAGAAATGGTAAAAAAAAACTCAGAATTTATCTCACATCTCAAAACTATTGTAAAATAATGTCTCACATTAAATAACAAATAATAATTTTATGTCATAGCCTTCTATGAGTTATCTTTATAGGCACTGAATTCTTCCCACAATTCTTTCTGATATTTCTGCCTTAGTACATTTCTCTAGCATTTTTTATGATTCTTTTTGCATCTTTATGTATTTATTTACTATTTAGCGATGACATTTTTCAAAATATGCTAAATTACTTCAGTGATCATTGTAAGATCAGAATAGCTCAGATTCATTGCTCGTCGTGTAACCGAATGTTTCCAGAGCATTTAATTCTAAATTAATTCCCAAAGCTGCCCCTTCAGAGAAGATTATCTGAAAAGCTTGACAGAGATTGAGAGGTGACACCATGGTCCGACACTGAGCAAAATGCCAGACGATCGATGTCTGAAATCTGTCAGCAGATACAAAGATTTTTTAAAGAATATTTAGAAGAGAGCAAAAAGTTTACCAGTGTCCAGAATGCTAATTTTTAATAAAGAAACATGGTTATTCCAGTTTTAAATGCCCAGGAACTTGTGCAGGTTTCTTTAGTCTCCTCATTCATGTTTTCATTTTTGTGAGATTGAGAAATCAAATTAAATGTATCATCATGTAAGCTTACAATTTTACAAATTTTATCGTAGGTCTCGTCTCCTCCTTAATTGTAACTCTATTCAAGCGTATATGCGTGTGTGTCCACATGAGTAAACCCAATTTAAAATGTTAACAAACAAGCAATAGATCCACTTCAGGGAGTCGATAAGACGGATCCTTGATGTAGAATTTAAATAAGTCTGTGTCTGTGGCACGCAGCCTCTCAGCCTGTGCACAGGATGTGTTTCTTGCATTAAATTCAACAGGTCGATACTTGAAAGAGATACAGTGTGTGTTTACGTCACTACACAGCAAGCCTTATTCCACAAGTTGAACCATATGACCACCAGTATTACAGCAGATCAATATGAGAAAGTATAGAAGTTTCCCCAATTCACTTGGCCTTGACATTGACTGTCAGACAGGCTTCAGAACTGTGCTATATCAGAATCTCGAAAAAATACTGCCATACCACTGAATGTAGAAATACCGGTGATATGACTTACCAGCATACTGGACACAGCACCAGAAAATAATGTGTTTTTATTGTATTTCTATTTAATGAGAAAGAACACAGAGCTGTTGGTATCAAAACAGTAAAAAATATTACAACCAACATTTACATTGTTCATGTGTCATCATTCTTCAATGGGAGTGAAACATTTTAATCATTGTTTTTTGTAGTAGTTTTATGTGCCCTGGGGCTGTTTTTTGTGTGGAGCACTTCAGGTACAGTAAATGTTAAAAGTTAAACTTGGTAAAGTGCCAAAAATAAGTTTTGGGTTTTAAAAAAAAATAAATTTGAACATTCAGACCAAAGGTAATGGTGGCTCATCAGTAGCAGGAAAGATTAGGAGTTGCTATCCTAAATCACTACAAAGCAGCTTGTTTTAGCAGCAGTAACACATTTATTAGTTAATGATGTATGTTAAACATCCTGCTTGTAAACCTAGAGATATTAGGTTTCTAGCACAGCTGGCTCTTGCTGTTGTTGCTTAGCAAGAAACTCATTGTTTTCCCATAGCAAGAAATACAGTTTGAACCCAACTTTAGAGCACATTCATTTTAAATGTTTCTTTTCTGTACATGTCTTATTTGCATGGTGGGAAATTTTCTACTATGGTATAGTACAGCTAGTATGCCTTTTACCTGGAAACAGTTATATTAATTTAATCTAAACATACTACGTACTAAATTCATTATTTGTTATTTTAACCACTTGCAGTTGTTATAAAAGTACACAATTGCAGGCAGAATATGGAAAATGTGATTCAAATTTACATCAACACAGTTATTCACAAAAGATGGTATGTGTATGGTCTTTAATCACCTTTCTCTGTGCCATACAAGGTACTTTTGCCTGTGCTAAGGGACAATGACTGGGTGAGATGTGAGTGTTTCTTTGGCCTTCCTCTGACTGAACCTCTATTTCTCTCTGTGTGACAGGTGAGGGCCAGTGCCATTGCCCAGGACGCCGATCAGAATTATGACTATGCCTCTAACAGCGTGATCCTGCATTTAGACGTCGGGGACGAGGTTTGCGTACAGCTGGACGGTGGCAAAGTCCATGGAGGAAACACCAACAAATACAGCACCTTTTCTGGTTTCCTCATTTACCCCGACTGACTACACCCCAAATCTGCCACCCCACCACCCCACTATGCTGCTCAAAACACTCTCAAACACACTCTTTCATACACACACACAAACTGAATAGACTGAACAGGAAAGAAATGCACATGGTTTGATGCAGGCTGGAAGAAGGGCTTCACAGACGTGAGCAAACTCTTACTTTCATTGAGCAAGTGCATTTGACATATTGTTTGTATGTGTATGCAAATTAAAGTCATAAGTTATACCTACACATTTAAAAAAGTGTAAAATAGATATTGCATATAGAAATATATCTACCTGTTATCCTCCCGTTTGCAACATAAGGTGCACGTGTTGAAGTCCGGTCATTTGTGTGTGTAACTGGAAGCCTGATTCACTTCAGTGAGACTGAATTACATTTTTTGCTGGAGCTTGGATATGAGATGTGAAGATGATGCTCACCGTGCTTTGCTGAAGTCGGACACAACTGTTTGCACATATCTGAGAGGTGGTGAGAATTATTTAATGAGGGTTATCTTCACTAACAAGCAGACTGATTGGGTAGCGTTGCGCAAAGGGAAGTCAATACAATGACATATATATGCGCACACACACCACTGTGGGCCTGTGATTAATCTAAGTCCCCCAGTTCAATTAATTTGACTTAAAGTGACCGCTTTGGCTGTCTGTGTGGAATTGAAAATATGGCCCGTGTGCGTGGACATACGGGGGATGGTAATCGAACTCACAATGACTGGCCACAGCTCTGGGCTGCGTGAGCATGGATTTCCAATATGTCTAAGCAGACCGGCCCAGACTAAAACATTAATATATTGATTTGGGCTGAAAATATCCTATCTTTAGCTTGAGTCCATTCAGCTTCTTAATCATATTTTTGTTGTTAATTAAGTAACAATGTGTTATATATTATTGTCGTGTGTTTAAAGCTTCATGAGCATTACCTGAAACCTAAATGTTCAGTCAAAAAGGTGGAACATTTAGTGATAAAGGCAGAGTGCATCAGTTTTATACCAAATCACTGAAAGTAGTCGCACATGGTAAATTACATTCCTGTAATGTGATAACAGAAATCTATTGACTGCCAAATAAATAAATATCTGTAGTATCTCTCTCCAAACTATAGGCCTCATTATCATCATGATTTTTAAAGACTATAGAAATTATATTAACACTAATTGTGTTATTATAAAATCTTTTGTATGGATCTTACATTACCTTAATGTCTTGTATTAATAGCACCTTAAACTGTCCAGTGGTATTACATTTCTGATAATTATATGGATTGTCTGTAAAGAATTTTTCTCAAACTGTTTTATCCCAGCCAAATCCGTGGAAGTTTAATTAAAGTGATCAGGTAACAGTACATTTCCCTTAAAAAGATCTTTAGGTTTTCTGTAAATCCTTCAGAGATCGGATATAATAGTGTCTGAAAACATCAGGCTGTCCTTAATGTGTTTGTACGTGTGTTTGCGTGAGTGTGTGAGTTGTGAGCGAGTCAAGTCTGCGTCTTTTACAGTGTTTCCTGTCTGTCAAATCGCGTGCCATTCCATGTTGTACACATCAGCAGTGTATTTATGGCTGATTGTGTCAATCTTATAGTAATTCTGTACATGACCTGGTAAGGGTTGTCACAAGACAAGTCAAGCCATGTGCAAATACAAAGAAATGCAAACACACATCAATACATCTATAAATCAACCTGCATTTCCTCCTCATAAAGCGGCTCTATAATAAAGAATGTTCAAATATCATTGACCCTTTTTCTTCTCATATGTACATAACCTATTCGACTCTCACTGTGTGACTTGAATGTATTGGAGTTATTAGTTGATCATTTGGTTTATAGAAAAAGTCTTTTTTTTTTTTTATTCCAATAACCTCATGACTGTTGTACATAAGCAATATATTGTGCATTAACCCATTCATGCCCAGCAAATCACTTTGGTATAATAGCTTGTTATGTGATAACTTTTCATTACATGTCATTTCTATGCAGTCATTCAGCGTGAGTTTGCATGTTCCAGTTTTTTGTTAAATTTAAGTCTTATGTGACCAAAAGACTGAATTTAACGAGTTAGAAAGAAACACTGATTCTTAAAATTCAGATAAATAAGCTCAGACATTAATTGAACTCAGATATGGGTAACAATGGGTTAATACTGGAATTTAGTGATACTACACTGGAAAAGGAACAGACTCTGAATTATGGCCATCTTTTGAAACAGTGTCATTGTAAAGAGGAAAAGAAAAACAGCAAATGCAACAACATCAAGACCTTGGCCTCTACTTGTGTCCGTGCTAAAAAGAGAGCAGAAATCTTTAATTAAAAAAGCAAGAGGTAATGACATTCCGGACCTGGAGGCTTCAGTGAATCCGCTGCCTGTGGGAGCGTGTGGGGGATCGCAGTGTGTCTGCAGCCAGCCTCCTCGCTCTCTCCTGCCAGATTCCAGTTGAAAGTTAATTGGACGGGGAGAGGTCTGAGACGGGCTGCGTTGAGGCCCATTAGTGATTCCCCTGTCGAATGCAGAGCCACGAGGATCACAGACTCACAAATAGGCGGATTAAAATAATCAATACACTTCACTTACCTCCAGCACATTCACACAAGTGCACGGCCGCCAAAGCCGCACGTAGGCACACACATCCAGCAAAATGAATTCAGTAATTAGTAGAGGACCTATTCACCATTGGTATGATACCTGGTGCTTCGCCTTCTCTCACACACACACACACACACACACACACACACACACACACACACACACACACACACACACACACACACACACTCACACGCTCACACAAATAGCTGTGGTATCTAATGAGGGGGCATAGTTCTGACTGGTTGTGAGGAGATGAGGAAAAGGTCAGCGAGCTGTTGATGGGCTGCTCCCACCACACAATGCATCATAGGATCTTAAAGCTGATATTTCAGCCACACACCCAAACAAACTGTCAGCTTTGAAAATCCCACCTTAGCAAGCAGGTCTGAGCTTCGGATGATGAAAGCAGAAGCATATGCTGTTGGAAAATACATTGTTTTTGTCAGATTGCTTAAGATTAAACAAGCAAAGTCCCCCACCAAAGTTTTCCAGTTTGTGAACCAAAAGTTTAAGCTACATTTGCTTGGTTTGTTAGAACAAAGAGCCCAATGTCTTGTATTTTCCCCCCACTGGGGACATTTGTGTGCTTTTATTTACCAAAACCGTAAACTTTAAACTGTGAGTTTAAAGCCAATATATGTAAATAAGCTCTTCACCTATTGGTTAGTCAGTTGCCAGGACTGATTGCTTGATTGTGGATTGGCAGAGCTCAAGGGTGCTGTAGGCCGAATAAGCGAATATACAATGGGTACGGAAAGTATTCAGATCCCCTTAAAATTTTCACTCTTTGTTATATTGCAGCCATTTGCTAAAATCATTCAAGTTAATTTTTTTCTTTCAAGTGTATAGTTCAGTTTGGCTGAACGGCCAGCTCTAGGAAGGATTCTGGTCGTCCCAAACATCTTTCATTTAACGATTATATTATATTATTATTATATATTATATTATATTATATTACTGTGCTCTTAGGAACCTTAAGTGGAGCAGAAGTTTTTTTGTAACATTTGCTAAATCAGTGCCTTGCCTCTGAGCTCTTCGGGCAGTTCCTTTGACCTCATGATTCTCATTTGCTCTGATATGCACTGTGAGCTGTAAGGTCTTATTTAGACAGGTGTGTGGCTTTCCTAATCAAGTCCAATCAGTATAATCAAACACAGCTGGACTCAAATGAAGGTGTAGAACCATCTCAAGGATGATCAGAAGAAATGGAAAGCACCTGTGTTAAATATATGAGCGTCACAGCAAAGGGTTTGAATACTTAAGACCATGTGGTATTTCAGTTTTTCTTTCTTAATAAATCTGCAAAAATGTCAACAATCCTGTGTTTTTCTGTCAGTATGAGTTGCTGTGTGTTCATTAATGAGGGAAAAAATGAACTGAATGATTTTAGCAAATGGCTGCAATATTACAAAGAGTGAAAAATTTAAGGGGGTCTGAATATTTTCCATACCCATACTGTATATGCTAGTATGTCCACTGTTTTTGTGACATCACACTGTGACTTTTTTTTTTCAAAATGTGCATTTGTATATATGGACTGGAAAGTAATTTTGCAATTTGAAACTTTTAACATTGTTCACACACTACATCAACCTCTTTTATTTCAAAACAAAAAAAAGGAAAGTGTATTCCAATTATATGTGTCTTCTAAATAATTAGAAGCATTTATCAGTCTGTTTTTACTTATTAAAAGTATAGACACACATATATGATTGCCTGTGGTAATCAATCATAGGATATAGATAGACTAATGTAATTTCTTTGTTCAAAAATAAGTTGATGTTGGCGACAGATTCTTGGAGGTCTTATAATGTGAAAGGATTAAAACTGAGTTGCTCCAATTACATGAAAATCAGAGGCTAATAATAAAGTTAAATAATATTTATTTTTAAAACCTTATTCAAAGTTATTTTGAACTATATCCATCCATTCATAATGAAATGTTCATATGGTGTCAAGCCCAGATCAAAGTAGCATGAGGGGAACCTAGTGTTATGGCTAATGGGTGTATGATCTTTCAAAGTGTTTGAATAGAGCTTATAACAGAAGTGCATTAAGCCAAGCATCTCTCATTTATAATGGAATCCTCTACAGCTCTGGCCTTTTTTTTTTTTTTTTTTTTTTTACAAATCAGTACGTAAAAACAACAAAATCAGAACCAGTGTATTACAATGGGTGGATACATTCTTCTTTAACCAAATATTATATTATTGAAATTACATTTATTATTTATTTTTACATTTCCATTTGAACAGTGTGGCACAGATTATAGTCTTTTTTCTATCACACTGTGCAGTGACTTGACATATCTGACCTTCATACAGAAGGTCAATGGAAAGTGACCATTCATTATTGCTGTTTCTGTACTGGACTAAGGACACAGGATAATCACAGAACTCAAATTTAAAAGCTTGCTGGAAGAAAAACATCACTGTTTGTAAAGCTTCCAGGTCACAGGGCCCAACTCTTGACGGGTGGACCTGCACAGCATCGTTGAGTCACAGCAGCAAACTGATGAAGGCTACTTCATTCTTTCAGAAAAACCTGCACAACATGTCTACGATGGAATTGAACTGCATGCCTTGAAGATCTTTGCCCACTTTTGCATGATATTAGAAAAGCACGATGTCATATTACATGAGAAACAAGGATAATGCTGCACTCCTTAGTATTTACTGCTTTCAGGGTCAACACTCTGAAATGTCTTTTCATGAAGATAAAATGCTCCAGCACACTGACTCTCTAAATTAATAAAATAAAATGTGATATGTATTAAATTTGAAGTTTAAGTAGAGCACCGGCTTCCGTCTATTTATAATTAAACACATTTATAAATAGTGCATTTGTATTGAGATAGAATGGATGAATACATAGAGATTCTCCCTGAGCTGCTTATAGCCTTAAACCTGGGCAGCCTGCATACTTAATGTTACATGTAATAAGAACCAGACATTGTTGTCAATATAAACTCAAACATGTGGAAATAATACATTTGTAATGTACCCTTTACATTGCTAAATACTAAATTAAAAAACATGCTGTAATAAAATGTTCTCTTGCATTTGTATTAGTTATTTCCATACCAACATGTAATGCACAAGGAAGGAAATTAAACATAATAATACCATGATATTATGAGAATATTTCAATGAGAAGCCCATTGCTGAGAAAATAAAAGAATTTAAACAACATGCAAAAGTACAAATCAATCAATTCTTGGAATTGGAATTGCCAAAGATAGTCACACTACAGCCATACAGCATGAAGGGGACACCCTAGTGTTGACTGATCAGTAGATTTAAAGTTTAAATCAAATGTAGATATGCCCATATTAATTCTGGTTTTAAAGAGAAAATGTGGTGGTAAAAAGATTTGTTTAAAAATCTGTGAAATAATAAATTAGACTTTGGCGCCATCTGTCTGTAAAGATGGTGCAGTGCAGCTTAATTTGGAGAACTGCCTTACAATAAAACCGAAATAAAAAATATAAATAAAACATTTCAAAATGAATGGTTTACACTACACAAAGGACAGTATCAATATCCTGTTTACAATGACTTCATACTCCTAAAGGATTATCTTCTCTAATCCAGCTCCCTACCAAGCCATGTGATAGAGGTGTAGTAGTCGGAGAACCTATTAGCAAAATATAAATAATCAAAGGTAGCAACTATTCTATGTTCTATAGAGATGTGGTAATATTTTTCTTCAAATACATCAGATCTTATCATTAAAAGCTGTTTTTTTCTTTCGTATTAAATGAACATATGCTGCCACAATAAAGGTTATTCTTACATCACAGATCATTGAGAGCATCTCAAAAAGATGGTCACCAGAAAGCCAACCATCCCATGCTCCTGAAGTGTTTTGTTGGCTGAGAGTCTAGGGAAAATTGGTGAACTAAACTGTTGAATATACTTCTTGGTTACTTCTTGGTTGTACAGGTCCTTCTCAAAAAATTAGCATATTGTGATAAAGTTCATTATTTTCTGCAATGTACTGATAAACATT
>JBBIGC010000131.1:25140377-25152808 GCA_037576955.1 Lepidarchus adonis
TTAAAACAATTTAAGGCTTGAACTACTTAAGTTGTGTGTAATGAATCTGAAATATATAGAAACTCTAATGTTTATCAATACATTGCAGAAAATAATGAACTTTATCACAATATGCTAATTTTTTGAGAAGAACCTGTATAGCTGCAATCCATGATCAAATTACTTGATTACAATTTAAACTCCAGTGGTCAAGGCTGGAAAACTGGTCACTGTGTTGTATGTCAGAGTCATCCGACCACAAACAGACCCCGTTTGAATGGCTCTGCCCTAAGATTTGTCCTAAATATGAATCTGCTCTCATTTATTATAAATCTCAATGACTTTAACCTTATTTCCCCTTTTTCTTTAAGTTTCATTAATTTTGCATCAATTATTTTCACATGTGGCTATAACTGCGAAACTGTATCTTCAGTTTTTCAAACATGATGATTAAGTTTAGTGCAGTTTAAATCTCATCTAACATGGAATCAATTTGATGTTTTTGATCATTCTTTTTCATGGTAAAAGGGGGCTAGGTTTTGGATGTTTTATTTTTCCATCTCTGTATAAGTAATGTCTATTCAAAGACTTTTTGCCAATTGGAGGGTGATGGGCCTAGAAGATAAGATAATTCTTAATTAGTCAAACAAGTGGGAAATTTGCAATGAGATAATGCAATTACATAATACGATAATCCTTTATTAGTCCCACAAGTGGAAAATTTGCTTTCTTACAGTAATACAAGAGCAGCAAAGTGGCAAAAAACACAAAAAATAATATAGACATTGGTGTGTGTGAAATACACGACTGTATAACCTATAACCTGTTTGGATTCCTTCTCTGTATTGGGAGAAGAGGTTGATTAGCGAACATGAAAGAATGCATCTGAACAAACTCAACTTTCTACTCAGACACACAACTCTTTAGCTTATTCTCTGCAACCTCTGCATAATTAAATTTAGCATAAGTTGACACACTTTAGTTCTGCAGATATGGACCATATCTCAGCCTTCTGCATGTCATATGCATAAGAAAAGAAGAAATAATTGCAATTTATTTTAAAATGTATTTTATTTGAAGTCAAAACATAAAAGGGAACAAAACTGAAATGGTACTTTTTAAATCGTTCCGATTCATAACTTTTACGTGCAACACTGTCCTTTATTGTTTCGAGACTGCAAAGGTGAATTTGCTTTGTTGCAGCTACCCTGCTAAAACTCTGTCCTCCACTGAAGGGCCTACGGAGTCACTGGTTGTATTGCAACAGCATGTTATTACAACATGGCAAACTGCTGCATCAAGAGGTTTTATTGCAGATAGTGCCAGCACACGAGAGCCCTCCTTCATGCAGCCACGGGCTTTGAATGTCACTGGACAGTGTGGAGAGGAGTGAGGAGGTCATGTGGGATCTTAACTGGGAAAGATAAAGGCACTTCTGAAAATAAAAACCAAATGAGTGCAAATGGGGGGAGGAGGACGAACTGGAATGGATAAGCAAAAGAGAAGGAGAGGAATGAAAGAAAAAGTAATGGACAAAGATGTGTAACAGAACACACACATAAATGAGACAGACAAGGTGATGTTTTCTTTATCTTCAACCGTTCATGACCATCCGCACGAGTTCTGCAAAGAAAAGAAAATAGGGAATTCTAAGAACACAATCCTTGAAAACTGACTGAGGGGCACCAACCTACAGCATGTCACACAAGATGCCATTCACACTGCATTCTATTCAAATTACAGATCTCGAAGGATCTCCTGAGCACAGAAGAGTATTTTTATATTTTTTTTAGCATCACCTGGACTGTTCATTACCGTCATTACCCAACTGACCTGCCCTACATTTCCACAATGCTACTGCAGTGCTTTCTGGCTTGTGTGGCTTGCTGCAGATGGGATCTGCCCCTGATAATCCTCATTTGTACCAGGGGAAGGCAACAGCAAAAGAGATCATCTCCTACTCAGCCAGAGCTCAGGTATGACCAGGTCTAGGATTCAAGAGAAACTTAAGAAAAAGAAGCTCTTCCAGGTTTCCTCTACTACAGGCCAAAAGTGGCAGGAGAATAGAGGACAGTACAGAGCTTGTACAGACCAGCTAGGAATCACAGCTCATCAGGGGAAAGAAGAGAAAACGAGCAGTAAACAGTAGCATCTCACTGCTGCTGGTTGGTTAGTAAAAGAGGTGACTGCACTGCTTTGAAAGCATTAACTATACAGATGTCAGTTAAGTCAAATTAAGTTTAAAACATTTCAAATGTGTGCCACAGACTAACCAGAATCTACAGCAGTGACCATCAACTGACGGCCCACGGGCCGAATCCGGCCAGCTGAGCAGTTAAATCCGGCCCGCGACTGGATTTTTTAAATTATGAGGATCAAAAATAAAATGGTGGTCCACAATATTAAAGCAACTAAAAATAACAACAACTGAGTGTCTTGTCAGAATAACCACCATTTATGACTATATTTATTTAGGCTACACTCCGAAATGAGGACAGACTCAGACAGACCCTTTCCTGTCACTTCCGTGTTTGTTTTTCAAATTCTCTATAAATAAAGTTGACTTAGCCTAATAGAAATGATGCAAAATATATATCACTCCTAGTGGTTGACTGTGGTATAGGTGATGGGAGCCTGAATCAAATGCTTGAGTTTTGTAATTAAATGGAAATAGTATAAACATTAAACATAATGTTAAGGCAAAATTAGATTTTTATTTGATTTTCGTCTTGGGGGTCCGGCCCCCGAGGAGACCTTCTGGTAAAACTCTGGCCCAAATATTAGTTGATGCCCCCTGATCTACAGGATGACATTAAAGAAAAGTGTTCTCAAAAGTGATCAACCATGGCCAAATGTGACGCAGGCATTTCCTTCTACCAAGAAAAGAGCACAAGTTATTAACTTATAACAATTTCAAAACCAAAGCCTGTGGGTAATTGCTTCAGCCTCTGCCCATTGACTTCTATTATAGGTGTGCGTATAATGAATGAGTGTTCTGTTCTTTTGCAAGTACAGGAAAAACAAAATTAATGTCCATGGGAACTGACCACAATTTACTGTCAATAGAGATTACATTACAAAACTGTAGATAATGCCTTGTACACAAGCCTTTAAATAAGAAAACTATTGGCATTTAGTCATTATGCAGTTCTCTTAAGCTGTTCATTATTAAAAAGCTGCTTTCATGGTAGTGCAGTCACCCTGTGCATCTAAACCAACTGTGCCCATGAGGCCACTGGGCCAGACACAGAAAACATGTTGCAGCCAGAGGAGAGAGAGAGCTGCTGCAGCTGCAGAAAGTGTCCAACAACGAGTCAAAACCTCCACACTAACACCAGTTCTAATCAGACTCTCCAAACATGGAAACGTCATGCCTCACAGGAACCCAGAGCAAAATAAGCATAAAATAGCCATTTTAGATGAGCAGATTTATCAATAAGCCAATGCAACTGGATTTGTTTGAGTGTGATTATAATTTCTTATTTAATTTCCAAATGATTGTAGTAGTGGTGAAACAGCAGGAAGGGTATAATGTGCAGGCATGCGTGCCAATATAAAGTAATATGGAGAAAAGTCTGGATTGAAGCTCCATATGGTATACGTGTTGATGATAGGAGGAGGACATACTCCCAATACAGCTCTCAGCCAGACATGATGTGACGAACAAACGCTGTGGAAGATCAGCAAGAGTTATGGCATCTTATCCCTTAATCAGTTGTTAATCGGTATTGTTTATTTCATTGGCATTCATTAAGTATGATGACATCATCATGAATGCTGTTTACACACTCAAATCTTTCATGCAGCACATATGTAGGATGGAACATGTTACCGCATCTCCTTCTGTGGTCAGATCTTGGTTTGAGGTAAAGCAAAATGAGCCTAATGACATACTTGAGTTACCCATGTGTTTACCTTCATAATTGATACAGCCATTGGCGTCCTCGTGTCCAGCCAGAAGTGTTTCTACCTCATCCTCCGTCATCTTCTCCCCTAAAGAAAAATCAAACGTGATTTATTTCTTATTTCAAAATCATATGCATGTTTCTCCAACCATTAGAATAATAAAGACCTCTAGGAAAAGATTGGTAGCTTGCATCACTTCATGCAGAATTATAGCTATTTGTGGAGATTCACTCTGAAAGTGCCCTGGATATGTGGGAGAGGGTTATGGATACCATCTCTGGAGAGAAGCTGGTTTACCCAGTGTGGTGAGAACATGGCGCAGCTCAGCACCCATGACCGTTCCGTTGCCCTCCTTGTCAAAGACCCGCAGTCCCTCCACAAAATCGTCAAAGGAGCCCTGATCTTTATTTTTAGCAATGGCCTGGAGCATGGGCAGGAACTGCTCAAAGTCCAGCATTTTATGGTTCATTTCTGCAAGTGCATACAAACAGAGATCAAATATCTGAATGTGATGCATGGAGTTGTTCTGTGTTAAAATACATATATGTGGTTACAGACTAAAATACTTTAGTGACTTTACTGTATCAAAAAAACTTTTGCTTTTTGGTTTTTATTCCTACCCTCAGCCTTTGGATTGCCTAGGACCTTGAGCACTTCAGCATTGACAGGGTTTTGGCCAAGGGCACGCATCACGTCACCGCACTGACTATAGCTGATCTTCCCATCTCCTGTCCGGTCAAAGAGGAGGAAAGCCTCTTTGAATTCTGCAAAGAGAGCATACCATTGAGTAAGCATGTTAGGGTATGAGAAGAAAAAAAAAGGGGAAAACAGAAATCTTAGAACATGCAAATAAAAAAAGTATAATGAAAGCAGGATGGGAGATTTAGAAAAGACGTTTTGTGTTTAGCTTATACAATAACCCTGCAACAGGAGTATACACATGCATTTCATAAATGCAAGTTAATAGAAATCAGAACAATTCTTAAAAACAGACAACTGCTGAAAGTTGCACTAGGTGAACTAGAGTGTAACCAGAGTTGCACAGAAACAGTGCACCAGCAATCAATATTAATGTCATTCAAGGCTGTACTGTGCACTAGTTATTCAGATCAGATAATGCAGATCAAGTATCCAATCTTACGCATATCTAAAGATTAATTGAAAGAAGTGTTGATATAACAATGTAAACACACATTTTCTAACTATATTTTGACATTAATGGGCAAAAACATCAGAGAACAATTTAAATGCATAAGTTAATTAAACATGTGAAAATATAAACGCTAAAAATACATCACTGATATTATCCAGTAAACAGCATATTGAAAAATACAATGATTAACATACTGAATATACTATGCAGACTTGCACACATACATGGATATAAACACACATATACTAAACCACAGCCTTGAATTAAATATACTGTGCTTTTAATAGTATTCGCTGTACAGAAAAACAACAAATTATTTATTAATTATTAGTTTCCACACTGACATGCCAACCTGAAGCATCAAGCACAACCTAAGCTCACAGCAATAAAAAATTCATGACTACAATTTTATATATCTAAAACAAATAAAGCAACAAAATGCAATTACACATCAACCAAAAGTGATATGTTACTGACAAAAATGAATAAAACAATCAATTATGAAATAAAACATGTAAATCAATTTGTCTGAAATGTGAGACAGTGTTATGTGATACAGATCAACTACACCTGTATTGTGGTCAGACAACAATACGTATTTAACAATGCTGACAGATAAAACCGTGTATGAAATGGGCTCAAAATACATCAAACCGTTTCTGTTCTGGAGATCTGTTTACTGTCTGGTTAACATTAATGCTGTGTATAGGTTTCTTCGTTTTACTTCAAAACGGGCTCCATCATGTTTATAAGAAGTAAACATTCCTTACTCCTGTACTCAGGGTTCAATAATTGATCTGTTTGCTTAAATATGATCTGATGCTGTGACATTTGAAAATTGTGATGACACTGAATTAGATCTAATTTGCTCAGTACTAATCTTAACTGTCATGTTCTCAGTAAATGAGCAGAACGTTAACTGGGTTGGCCCTCCTCCCATAAATAGCTTGACTCTGTTGTGCTTCCTGCTCTCTGGAATGTGGCTGTTCCCCTTCAGCCTGGAAATGTGCTCTTTAACCATATAAGGTACTAGAGAAAGCAGGAGGCTGGGGAACAGTATGCCAGCCATCTCAAATTAAACAAACCAGCCAAGAGGTGTACAAGTATGGCTTCGTCCCCAAAAAAGTAGTTATAGCACTGAAAAGTACTGGGGAAAAAAATCTAACTTTTTACCTGGCGGGAGTTATTTTTAAAGGGAAAAATCTGGAGAAAATAAAAAAATAAAAACCACAAGTGACGTTCAGGAAGCATTTTTTTTTTTTAATATATAAAAGAGGGAAGAGAGCCCAGTTGTTGCCATTACAACCTTCCTGTAAGACACACCCTGGTGTGCAGAAGCTGGAAGGCCCACCACAGCTGCACTATGAAGTCCAAGTGACTTTAAAGAGTAGCTCCTTGTTCATTCAGTCTCACTTTTAATGACAACAATCCTCGTTACTGTTTAGTGCACACTCGTGTAAGTGGATTGGGACACATACTTGACTCAAACGATGCATGCCACCGCATATATAGCTGCTGACACACACAGACAGTTCACCAAGACGAATGAGCAAACTACAAAGTTTCTACTTGTGCTGAGGCGATGTGCTAAACTTTAAGAGCACTCACCATGTATTTGATCCAAGTTAAACTCAATCTGGAGGACATGATAGGTGCAGAAGGGGAATAACAATACACAACAGTGAGGAAAACGGGAGGAGAGAGAAAGATTTGCTAGGACAGAGTAACTGCTATGGAAAGAAGCAGATGATGTAGTGAAATGGACAGAACTACACTAGGTTCACATTACAGAACGAAAACAGAATAAATGACATGCAGTTCCCACTTGAGACAAACTCACCGATAATCTGATCTTCTGAGAAATCGGACTGTTTAAAGACAAAACGTTAGTGACGATCGTGAAAAGGCATTACTATAAAACAGGACTTGAAAAAGCCATTATCCTAACATAAGGTACTAGGCAACAGCAGAAACTTGGGCAGAAATTCAAATCTGGTGTTAGCTACTGGCTAAAGCCAAGACAGTTGACCACCGACGGTAGCCAACAAAAAAATCTTCTATTGTTAACGTCTAGACCGAATCATATTACACTCTCAGAACAGCAACGTACACATACATACGTTATATTCGCTCACAAACGTACATTAGCCATGTTATCTAACTAAACCTGTCTCGTTACCTGACTAGCTAGCCTCCGTGTAGCTTCTCTTAACAGAAAACTACACCAGTTAGCTACTAAAGCTAGCTAGGAGTGTTTGTGTGTAACTATCTAAAATACATTTTAAAAAATTATCTCTTGGAGAAGTGCTATTTTACTAAACTCTAAAAAGACCGAGTTACCATAGCTGCAGCAGGGCGAGGAGGGAGTGGAGATTAGCAAACGCCTGCAGACTGACTGGCTTCCAGGAAGGGGAGAGTCCAACGGGGCCGACTGTTCGTGAGAAACGCGAAGACCGCCAACGCTAATCGCTATATGCGCTATATAGGCACCAGCTACTATACCCGTCGATCCAGATACGCTTTGTATCTGCGAGGCGAGGCGGCGGGGTTGCCTTCGTCATGATGTTTCAAGAACGTTACGTTTTGGTTACCTAACCCAGCGTGACGAGGTTTTCAGCAGACTTGCATTTCTTTATTGCTTTACTGAAGGAAAAATATATATAAAAATTTTTTTGAATATAATGAAAAAGTTGAATATTTCTTGACATTCCTTTAAGAAAGTGAAATCCATATATTATACAGATTCATTACACATAGATTGAAACATTTCCAGCCTTTATTTCTTGGAATTTTTATGATGATGACTTACAAATAATAAAATCCAAAATTCACTTTCTGCAAAAAATAGAATATACATTTTTAAAAATGATATTTTAAACAGAAATGTCAGGCTTCTGAAAAGTATGTTCATTCCAATGCACACCGTACTTGGTTGGGCCTTCTTTTGCATGAATTACTGCATCAATGCGGCGTGGAATGGAGGTGATCAGCCTGTGGCTCTGCTGAGTTGTAATGGAAGCCCAGGTTGCTTTGATCTCAGCCTTCAGGTCGTCTGCATTGTTAGGTCTGGTGTCTCTCATCTTCCTCTTGACAATACTCCATAGATTCTTTATGGGATTCAGATCAGGCGTGTTTGCTGCCAGTCAAGCACAGTAACACCCAGCTTTTGGTACCTTTGGCAGTGTGGTGAGGTGATGCAGATGCACAGCAGATGACATGGCCCCAAATCATCACTGACTCTGGAAACTTCACACTGGACTTCAAGCAACATGGATTCTGTGCCTCTTCACACTTCCTCCAGACTCTGGGACCTTGATTTCCTAATGATATGCAAAATTTATATTCATCTAAAAAAAGGCCTTTCTGAAACTGAGCACCAGACCAGTGTTTTTTTTTCCTTAGCCCAAGTAAGATGCTTCAGGTGTTGTCTCTGGTTCAGAAATGGCTTGACATGAGGAATGTGACATTTGTTGCCCATGTCTAGGATTTGTCTGTGCATAGTGGCTCATGATGCTCTAACTCCAGCCTCACTTCACTCCTTGTGAAGCTCCCTCAAATTCTTGAATGGATTTTGCTTGGTAATCCTCTCAAGGCTGCTGTTGTCCCTGTTGCTGATTTAGCTTTTCTTGCTTGAATATGCTTGGATACAGCACTCTGTGAACAACTAGCTTCTTTAGCAATGACATTTTGTGGCTTACCCTCCTCAGTCTCCCAGGCTGAGACCATTTAAAGGCTTAGAAAGCCTTTGCATGTGATATGATTTAATTAGCTGATTAGGGTGTGACACCATGCCTTTTCAAGATTTAACTTTTTTACAATATTCAAATTTTCTAAAACAGTGAATTTTGGGTTTTATTATGTGAAAGCCAAAATCATCAAAACTCCAAGAAATAAAGGCTTTACATATTTCACTCTATGTGTAATGAATCTATATATAAAACTTTTTCTCAATATTCTATTTTTTAGATGTACTTGTACAATCTATAGATTCATTACACATAGAGTGAAATATGTCAATCTTTTATTGCTTGGAATTCCAATGATTATGGCTTACAGATAATAAAACCGAAAATTCACTGTCTCAAAAAATTTGAATAATGTAAAAAGTTAAATCTTGGAAAGTCATGGTGTCACAGCTAATTAACTCAAAACTGCTGCAAAGGTTTCCTGAGCCTTTAAATGGTCTCAGTCTGGGTCAGGAGGCTACACAAAAATGGGGAAGACTGCTGACTTGGCAGATGTCCAGAAGACAGTCATTGGCACCCTCCACAAGGAGGGTAAGCCACAAAAGGTCATTGCTAATGAAGCTCGTTGCCCCAGCAACAGGGACAATCGTAGCCTTGAGAGGTTTGCCAAGCAAAATCCATTCAAGAATTTTGCGTGAGATTCACAAGGAGTGGACTGAGGCTGGAGGCAGTGCAACATGAGCCACTACACACAGACAAATCCTTTACTAAAGGACAAAAACTAATATTATGAAAAAACATCAACAAATTATGTCAAAGTATGCGCCCACATTTTTACTTTTTGTGAACACACAGTGAAGACCAAACTGTAAAGCCTTACTCCATACTGTATTTGTCATGAGTTATTTTGATGTGTTTATCAATTTATGCGTGTATTCATCTGTTTGTCTCTTTGACGTATTTTAGTTTGGGGTTATGAGAGTTAAAGGTGGTTGCGACGGCGATAATTACACTAATTATAACATGAAGTATTGATTTTCCACTTCAGGCTCAGAGCTGTTTCATGTTTACAATGCTTGTGGTTACATTTAATGCTGTGTTTACACTTTTTACTACTCTCACACACAGGCACACATATCATGCATGTTGAATATTCTGAGCGTGTTCTAGTTCTGCTTATGCTGAGGTTTAGAACAGCTTGGCAAGGCTGATCAGATTTGGTGTAACATACATTAAAACAATTGGACAACTTTCTCCATCACTGTGGAGGCTGAGTGTCTATGAGGCTGAATTTTCTGTTTTATTTTAAATGCTGCAGCTGTTAATATGGGCACCATGACTTTAAGATGGAACTGACAATACTGATTGCAACACTAATTTTAACCTTTTCAAAAAGGACCTTTTAAAAATAGACATTGCAAATTTACAGCAATTACTAATAGAGAGCATGTTATTTGAGTCATCCATTTAAAAGCAAAAAGTATGTGCTGCTAAAACGTTGGAGCATGTTGCAGCAGAACAGCGCATTGCTTTAGGATCCAGAAGAGCACTTTGACCCGGAAATTATTTATACATCACACATGACATCAGAATGAACAAAGATCAGGGCCTAACCTGAGCGTTCCTGCTGGTGTTGCCCTGCGGAGCCACCTAGGTTGCCTAGGCCTAGAAACAACCCTGCATGGATGTCATATTTGCTCTTCATCAAACTATGTCAAGACTCTAGATTTTTGCTAGCAGCTGCCTTCTACAGTCTGCACTTTTTATAAGCTTGCCAGATTAAAAATTTAGGCCAAATGTACATGGAAGTACAGTGTGACATACTCCAAGATGGACTTTATTTTGTGCATTTCATTATCCATGACTGATATATGTAACGTATCTCTGTTCTGATTGGCTGCCCTGTTTAACCCCTCATACAAAAAGTAGTCTAAACTGCTACACTTATGTAAATATATACATTTTTGTGACATCACAAAACCATAGATTTTTAAAGGCCATTGGTCCATTTGGACTGTATGGGGAATATGTATTTATTTCACTTTAATCGCTTAAATTAATAAACCAAACAAGTGCAGAATTGATCTAGACCTATTGGAGCTAAAGTCTGTTTGCCATATTAAAGATTTTCTGATCAGATCTGCGTTGATCACAGTCTTAGATAGATAATCTGTAGAAAACAATCATTAAAAATGAGCAAATGAATGTCATATTGACAGATGTCATGTCAGGTAATGGATTAGGATGCATGCTATGTGCTTGATGTTTTGCATGATAATGAAAGCATTTCACACCATGGTTTCAAAATACACTATTCTGTTGTGCCACATTATTACCATCCAATCCAAATGAGCGCCTGTAAGAAAATATGTTAAATGTAGGATCATTTTGTTAATTGAGATTTTGATGTATATGTTAAAAAATTTTTATTTAACACATTCAATATAAAATATAATAAAATATTATTTAAATATAAATCAAATTAATTGCATCATGAAGGCAATAAAGTCCATCTGAAAATTTCAGGGTGAATATCCCATTTTATCAGTGGCCTATTTCTCGATCTTGATTTAGCACTACTATTCTCTCCAGAAATGGGGGCTGGGTTGACATAGATTTCTGTTTGCCTTGGAGAGGGTTATTAAAATTGCAATAAAGTGCTTTGATGATGTATTCAAAATGAAGGCTGCTGTTTAAAAATGGCATAACAATAATCATCATACAACATACAACATACAACATACAACGTGTCCAAAAGTATCCAGACACCAGCTCCAGTTAGTAACCCTGGCTGCTTTAAGATAAACCCTTTTCTGACAAAGGTGTTCAATTTCACATGCACAGCTTGTAGAAAAGCATTGTCAGAATGAGAACTACACTGGAGCAGCCAAACTTGCATCTGAGCTGATTATGGCCATTGCCGCACATGAGCCCAGCAGTGGAGCAGTGGAGCTGCATTCTTTGAACCACAGGAACTCAACCTTGCAAAGAGTTGGAATGGCATTTATCATCCAAAACTATTACTACCATTGATTTCAAAAGAAACAGGATGAGCTGGTGTCTAAAAACGTTTGGACACATACTATACACACAAACAATGAGAATACATCAATGGTTGGTGGCTTGTCATCTTAGGTATGTTGCTAAGCAGGCCACCACCCCACAGGCCTCTGGATGGGTAACCTCAGCGTTTAAAGAGCACTGCTTACCTCTAGTGTGCTAGGGTCAAACGGGGAGTCCGAGGGGCGCAGCAGCCGAGGCTTGATCTCCGGAGCTGACTTTGGAGGTGCAGGTGTTGTGTTAGGAGAAGGAAATGGGGGTCCTAGTCTTGGTAATGTTCCACCTGATGGCGATTTCTTGATAGAGGGTTCTCTTTTCGGCGCCATTTTTGCAAGAAAAAAATTTACAATAAATGTAAGCAGTTGTTTCTTCTGTCTGTTCTGCTCTGGTTTTGTAAAGGAGGAGCGTGAGCAAGATGCTAGGAGAGAGAATCTGTGTCAGATGCACTGTGTCCTCTGAGAGTGGTAGAGAGAGGAAAGAGAGCAAGAGAGACAGGGAAAGTGAGTGAGAGAGTAAGATAGAGTGAGAGTGAGTCAGAGAGAAAGAGATGGAGAGTAAGTATGTGTGAGTGATGGAAAGAGAGAGAGAGAGAGAGAGAGAGAGAGAGAGAGAGAGAGAGAGAGAGAGAGAGAGAGAGAGAGAGAGAG
>JBBIGC010000131.1:25173441-25188005 GCA_037576955.1 Lepidarchus adonis
ACACACACACACACACACACACACACACACACACACACACACACACACTCAGAAAGAGAGAGAGAGAGAGGGAGGGATAAAGAGAAAGAGAGAGAGAGAGCAATATCAGGGATGCAAAAAATGCAAGAAAGGCAGCTGAATGAGGTCACCTCTTCCTCCTTTTTCTTAAGCAGCCCATTTTCTTCCTTGGTGACACATAGCTCCACACAGCAGTAGATTCTGAGAAGCAGACAGGTGTGCCGATAAACAGAAGGGGGTAGCAGCTAGCTGTTGCGATTGTAATTGTGCTTTGTTTTGCTGCTATTATAGATATGTTTCGGTTTATAAAAGAGGAAGGCGGAGGAGAGGGCAGGATTATAAAAAATTAAAATAGTAGAGAATCACGTTAAGCCAACAAACCCATAAAACTTTAGCCCACTGAGAAGGATATTAAGTGCTTTTTGTGAACACACGAGTATTCTGATGACAAGGGGTGCGTGTGGGTGGAGGGCTCCTAACCTCATAGCATATCATTATTTAAAATGCTACATAATTCCACGGCTAAACAGACTAAAAATAAATCAACTGCAACAGTAAACAGTAGAGGCCCTGGTCCAGAAACTCTTACAGATGCATGAAAAGGGATTAAAAACATTTTAGAGGCAGTTTTTAAAACAGCCCCTTTGTAATTATAGTCAAACCAGCGTAGCAAGCCTAAAGGAATAAAAGTAACAGAGGTACAAAATCTTCATTAAATATTCCTTTCTCTCTTTATATATATATATGTGTGTGTGTATGTGTGTGTGTGTGTGTGTGTGTGTGTGTGTGTGTGTGTGTTTTAAATTAATTTTTTTTATTTTAATAATAATAATAATAATAATCATTTGAATTTATATAGCGCCTTTCACAAACAAAAAAAAATTTATTTACTTAAAGCTAGAGGTAAAAAATGATGCTTTGTGCAATGCCATAAAAGAACAGACCCAACTCTGCACAGTGTGGCAATAACCCTGCTCAAACCCACCTGTTAATTGCCAGATTTAGGGAGTGTGTTTGAGCAAGGAAATTGCCCAACTGTGCTGGACATGGCCTCAGGCTAAGGTCCTTACCACTGGAAGGTCATCGGTTCGATCCCTGGTGGTGCTGCAGCCATCTGGGGGTGGGTAGGGTGTTCTTTTCTAAGCATGTCAGGATGTTCAATGTCATCACATAACTTGAACAAGGCAAGAAGAAAAAAATCAATAACAAAGTAACCCATAAGATGATAAAGAACAATTACACAATGACCTTTTTATCAGACACAGTATCTTAGGGAACAAAACATTGACAGTGTTTCCCAGTCTACTGATTATGTTTATACACAGTTACTTCAGGTCAGTGAGGAGTTGTTAATTAGCTGATTAGTTGGATCAGGTATGTTGAAAACAGTGCAGTGGGCCTGCATGAGCAGGACTGATGAACATTGCTCTATGGTTTTGCACAAATGTCACCCTTATTTGTAGAGCAAACAGCAAAAAACAAAACACATTTGTAAATGTAGCCACACAACTACATCAACTACACAAACCTTAAGACTAAGTTTCGTGCCTGCTGCAGTTCTGTAAAAGGATGAAAAAGAATTGAGGCCTTTCACTATTTACAGTACATAATATTGTGAACAAATTATGAGATTCCACAGAAATCAGTGTCGTGCAAGGCCTGTTGAAAGTACAGTGTCTCACAAAAGTAAGTACACCTTTCACATTTTTGTAAATATTTTATTATATCTATTCATGGGACAACACTGAATCATGTATCATATGATTTGTTAGTGTCACAAGTTTGCAGGTGTGAATGGGGAGCATGTGTTTTAAATTTGGTGTTATAGCTCTCACACTCTCTCATACTGGTCAATGGAAGTTCAACATGGCACCTCATGGCAAAGAACTAGATTAAATAGATTCTCTACATTTTTGAGAATCTAAAAAAAGAATTGTTGTTCTACATAAAGATGGACTAGGCCAGGGGTGTCAAACTCAGGTCCTGGAGGCACAGTTTCCGTCCTCAAACACACACTGCAATTACCATGTGATTTGAACCAGGTGTGTCTGAGCAGGGAATTAATCAAACTGCGCAGGACACTGGCCCTCTATGACTGGACTTTCACACCTCTGGCCTAGAATCAGATAAAGAAAAACTATTTAAACAAAAAATACCATTTTAATTATGTATTTATTGAAAATAACATATTTGCATTTTTATGTAAAAGAATATAACATTTACCTGAAGTGAATAAAGAATCCATCATTAAGAATATTATTAAATATAATCATAAATGCCACAATTATTGGCACCTCTAACAATTCCTATAAAACAAATGTCATTGAAGCATTTCTAATTTAGTTTAGTTGATTAGAGTAAATATGAACTTTTAATTAGTGATTAATGACTTAATCACTGGGGTGTAAATATGATGTGACAAAGAGTCTGTTGCTCTTAGCCACTCTTCAACATGAGAAGAGTGTTGAGAACATGTCATTCAAGTAAGGCAGATGTGTGTCGACCTTCATAAGTCAGGTAATGGCTACAAGAAAATTGCTACTCACTTAAACCTACCTGTATTTACAATCAGAGGAATAATAAAGAAGTTTAAAACAACTATAACAGTGAGAAACACTGGACCAGCACCCAAGTTTATCTTGCCACCATTCACATTAATGGTAAGAGAAGTAAAAAAAATTATCCACAACTCACTGTTTGAGAACTGCACCAAAGAGTGGTACCTTTGGGGTAACAAAGTCTCTATGACAACTATAAGACAATATCTCCATGCCAACAAGCTGTTTGGGAGACATGCAATCACCTATAATCACAAACGTAAACATCTGGCGTTTGCTAAGTGGTACTGGGACTTCACCTGGGATTGTGTTCTTTGGTCAAATGAGACTGAAATGGAGCTTTTTGGCAACAAACATTCTAAGTGGGTCTGGTGTAAACCTAAGGATGAACAGAACAGCATCTCATGCCGACTGTAAACTATAGCTGAGGATTTGTGATGCTGTGGAGCTGTTTCTCTTCCAAAAGCTCTGGGAACCTTGTTAGGGTTCATGGCATCATGAAGTCCTTGAAATTCCAGGACGTTTAAAACCAAAATCTGGTGGCTTCTTGGGTCTTCCAGCAGCATGATCCTAAATATATAGCAAAATCTACACAAAAATGGCTCAGCAGACAAAAAATCAAGCTGCTCCCATGGCCAGCTCAGTCCCCAGGATTCAACCCCATTGAAAACCTGTGGGGTGAGCTGATGTACATAAGAGGGGAACCAGGTTTAAAAAATCTACTGGGAGTCCTCAAGTTACGACATACGACGATTCGTAGTCACGTCACTGGCTCTTTTTTTAAAAGTGCATATTTACATATATGGTAGTAGAATGCAGTCGAATGCCTACTAAATGCTTTATGATAATACGGGACTGCCATGCGCTGAGCTGCATGCAGTGTGTGTGCATGTGTGCAGGGATGGGAGAAAGAGGGGGCTGTGCAGTGCTGCTTCCCTGTGTGGGCGGTTTATTGCTGTTACTGCTGTGATGTTTATGTTTTATTCACCGTTAGTATTTAATAAGTGTTCATCAAATTTGGTTTCATCCACTGAGTATATTGAAGCCATTAAAAACAGCATTACTATCTGGCTGGTGATAGTGTTATATGTGTGCTGCTCATTATTGCATGTTGCCAGCTGTTAATAAAGCACAATGCTGTTCGATAAAGCCGCCACAGCGTCGTTTCATGCATGAGTTCTGACTTGTGGTGAAATTCAGGTTACGTTGTGTTCAGAAGAACGGAACCCTGACATAACTTGAGGATCCCATTTAGAAAGATCAGGATCTGTCAAAAAAATCCTGTCTCTGTATTCTCCAACCTTAGTGCTGTCATGTTGGAAAAGGTGGGTTGTACAAAATATTAACAGCAGGGGTGACAATGATTGTGGCACAAATAATTGCATGTAAAAAAAAATTTCCCATCCTCCTCTGGGCGGTGCTGCTCAGATGAATGCAGGAAATTTGGGTGATAGTTGAAGAGGAAGTTACCAATGCCCCTGCCTCATTTAAATGTAAAGTCTGGGTCCACTTTGGCTTTTATAACATTGACAAAACAGACCATGAATAATTTTGTACGAGGCGCATCTCTGCACACCTTGGATTAGTGATTAATGAAGCCTACAAGTGAAACCTGTCAATGTGAGCCAAAAAAACACAGCTGAAGCGCTTCTTTGAAAAAAGGGGAAAGACCCAATAATGCAAGGATGTACAATTGTCTGGCCCTCCAGTATCTAGCATTTGCTGAACTGTCCTCACCAACAATTTTGATCAAACAAAAACATAGTGCTCAATGAATTTCTAACATCTAACCTCTGGTACATAGAGGGTTAAACAGTGCCTGCCTGCCAAACACACGTCAATGATGTGATTGGTGGAGACACGATGCATGTTCAAGAGATGGGCCACTAAATTACACATGGCTAATGTGATTGGATTTGCCTTTTCCTGCTGGCCTGTGTCTGTCAACTTTGTTAAAAAGTTTTGTTCACATTGAGCAAGGTGTTACTGTATTTATTGTAATATTTTGCCATTTATATATTATTTTAAATTTTCATTTCCTTTAAGTTCTCTGTTATTTATATACTGATGTATGAGAGATATGTTCTGGCTAAAGTAAAGTTAATATATCTTTACTTCCTCTGTCTGTCATTAGTTACCTTTAACATTACAGAATTAATAAATAAACATGTCATTGTAATTAGACTGGATTTAAAACATCGTGAGTTTTTTATTATTTATGTAAATCAAAACTGCCCCCCCCCCCTTTGTTTCGCTGTATTGTCATATTATCAATATCATGGGCCATGTATGGTACATCATATTGTGAGGTACCCTGTGATTCCCACCCCTCATACAGACTGTGTAGAAATGGAGGAAATGTGGAGTGTTTTCATTCTTATCCAGCATAAGAACCTCATCCCATCTACAAAACATGGTGGTGAGAGTGCTCTGGTTTGGGCTTGTCTTGATGCATTTGGACACCTTGCCATCACTGATGGAACAATGAATTCTGAATTATACCAGATAAATCTGTCTGTGAACTGGATCTCAATTAAGTAATGCAGGAAGACAATGGTCCTAAACGCACAAGTGGATCTACCAAAGAACGATTAAAGAAGTATAAAGTGAATGTTCTGGAATGGCCAAGTCAGAGTCCTGACCTTAATCCAATTTAAATGTTGTGGAAAGACTTAAAGCGAGTAGTTTGTACATGAAAACAACATCCAAGAGTTGAAGATGTTCTGTATGGAGCAATTGGCAAAAATGGATGATGTTCAGTTATGACAAAGGATTTGTTAAAACAAATATTGCTGCCCAAGGTGGTCCCACCAGGTTAATATACTTTAAACACATGCAGATATTTTATTGAATTTATTTTCAATAAATACATAACCAAATAATCCTGTCATTTGTTTAACTAGAGTTTCTTCATCTACTTTTAGCGTTTGTTTGAAAATCAGTTTTATAGAACATTTTAAGGGTTCACAAACTTTAAGCACCTCAAGTCTCACTAGTGTGAGGTTTTCTCCATAGTCTATGTGCGCCATTTTGGATAAGAGCATCTGCAAATTGCTGTAAATGTAAACGAGTTTTGTGAATATAACAATCCTAGTTTTTTCATTATTATACCATTTTCTCCTCAGAGTAAAGCATATTGGATATTTTTACCCAAGTTTAACTTGTACATACGTTTCATTGAATGGGAAAGTAGAAAAATGAGACTGGACATCCATTCTGGGCCTGTTGAGCTGGTTAGAAACCGGTGGGAACAGTAGTGTGATAAGGTGGCAAAGAGCACACCCTCTAAATGAGAGGTGAAGGGAGCAGAGGCCGCGTGCTTCGTCCCATGGGGGACACTGCCATCAGTGTGACCTTTGGCTTTCAACACACTCGCTCACACGGTCCAGAGATCGTTTCAGACAGAGCAAATGGACATAAATCATTTTCAGCTTCCAGAGCTGAGCAGAGGAGTGATACAGATGTAGAACTTCAAAATGTTTGCAGATTTAAGAAGATGCAGTTATTGAAGTTTTAAAACCCCAAGCTTTTCAAAATATTTTAAAGGGTTTTCTTGACAAATGCCACATAAATCAATTAACCTTTAAATGTAAATTCCTGGCAGGTTTATTCTGAGGATAACTATCAGTTTCATACTTGTGTAAATATACCCAATAACCAAAATAGTCCAAATCAGCCAAAACATTAACACAGCTGACAGGCAAGGTGAACAACATTGACTATATAGTTATTTTATTATAGTGACACCTGTTGTGGGTTTGGGTATGTTAGGCAGCAAGTAAACAGTCTGTTCTTGAAGCTAATGTGCTAAAAGAAGGGAAAATGGGTTTGACAAGGGCCTTATTGTGATGGCTAGATGACAAAGTGGGTGTGTTCTGGGTATGCAGTACCTACCAAATAGAAAGAAAGGTTATAAGCACCCAAGGCTGATGCAGGTAAAGGGTAGATTGGTCCAATCCAAAGAGGAGTTTCTGTTTCACAAAAAGTTTATGTTGACTCCTATAGAAAGGTCAGAACACACAATGCACCACAGAGCTGTCTTAGCAGCATGAAGAGGACATACACAATAATACCCTATAATAATGCCATGGCCAATAAGTGTAAGAACATATTTCATGTGGGTTTTTCTTGAAGAGATGTCTGCATTGCTCCTTGTAGGATGTCCCAGTAGTTTGCAGAGCTAGTTGGACACATCACTTTTCATCCAACCTTTTGATCCAAGGCTCTCCAAGACTGCAAGCAGGACCCAACTAATATGAAAACTGTAACTGAAACAATCATAAATGTTTACATTTCACCTGTAATAGAAGCCATTTTATTATGTCCTGCTAAAGTACTGTACTTTATTCCTACTGGATGTCAATGTGAAATGAATTAAAATACATTATATCAATGTTTAGCCTGTCAACTCTTCCTCAACATGCATCAGAAAGGAAATGTCTGACCACACTACTGTGAAAATGAATACACGCTGACAGGGCACTTCAAATGACATCTTTTCCTTGAACAAGTTCTTTTGTTGCAGTAGAGTGGCAGAAATGAAGTTGTGGCTTGAAAAAGTATGAGACATGAAGAGAGGATGATGAGACATTAAAGTGCATTATGATCCCCCCCCCCCAACCCCCACCACTTTTTTTTGTCTCACTGGCAATAATCCACTGGCCAAACAACACGAACTCCCACTAAATGAAAGGTCCTGATCCACAGGGGTGAGATGAGGGATAAAGCATTGTGATTAAGATTGTATTAATGGGGCCATAGGAGGCTGGAAGGCTTTAATCAGTGACTGTGCTGCCCTAATCCCTTGCCTTTAAGCTGCTGCTAACACTGTGATCCTCCCTCCTCCTGAGCCACGTCACTCAGACAGACACACACACACACACACACACACGAAAAAGAAGGGCCAAGGTGCCAGAGCAGGAGCCCAGTGAAATTGAGACAGAGTGAACGAGACCCAGGGAGCAGCTGGGAGGAGAAACAAGAGAGATGGGGCCAGAGGGAAGAGGAGCTTTGGGAAAAGAAAGACAAAGACGGGTTGAACTGAAAGGACAAGAACAAGCCAAAGTGAAAGAAAGAAAGAAAGAAAAAGATGAGAAAATGAGTTGAAAATTCACAACTCTGCCCAGTTTGTTCAAGAAATGCAAACATCTTATTGGCTACTTGAATAACCTAGATGGGATGGTTAAAAAGCTGAACATCTCCATCCAATTTATTCAAATATTCCAGAAACTGCTCACAAATACAAACTCAACAAAAGTCCTAAACAACAGTGGAGTATTCTGGTCCAGTGAAATCAGTTTTCTATCATTAAAGCCTGTGTAAAAAAAAAAAGACAGGTCAACTCTGAGGCTGATCATCGCAGCTTTTTACAGGAAGTCCTAAAAATGTCAATGAGAATCTCACGCTTACTATTTCAAGATTGTATGGCACAACAATGTCAGTCATAAAATCATGCCTTGCGTTTGGCATACTGCCTACTACCTTGTCTACTATCTATGTTCTTTCAGTTATGAAAGTTTTATAAACTTAAAAAATACATTGTGATAATTATTCAATGGAAAATCTCAAATGTGAGAAAACATCTCCAAATTATATGGTTTTACAGCAAACTTTCTCATGATGCAACATCTCAGTATCAACATGGCGGCAACACAACACTGTACACAATTTTTTTTTTTTCTGTCCCAAAAACACATATACAAAACACATACATACAAGACATAAACCCACTCCAGCTTTCTTTACCACATGCACACATGCGGCTGCTGATACAACTTATTCAATTCCATAATAATAAAAACGACAACGTTCTGAAAGAGCAGAAGCTCAAGAAGGTTTAGGAATTGATAGAGAAGAAAAAACAGGTTGTAGGCTGAGATGTTGCGAGATGAGGGTTGAGGATCTGGGCCCTCAGTGCAGGGCCCGTGAGAGTACCGGGGTGTCAGAGTTAAAGAGCTTCTAATGGGACGGGGACGCTGTCGTGTTTACCCTGGCTAGCCCCCCCTCCACACGCCCACTGCATTGTGGAGGTGGCCCAGCTTTGAGCCTCCACAATGGCTGGAGAGGAGGGACAGATGGGGGTCTCTATGGAAGAAGGCACAAAAAGAAGGCAAGGTAGGAGGGCCCGGCCGTGTGAGAGAAGGAGCCGGGGTCCCCATCGCACCGCTTGCCATGCAAAGTAATGGAGAGAAAAAGAGAAAGAGATGGAAAAGGAAAGAAAAGAACGACAAAAGAGGTGGGAGAGAGGTCGTGGGGGATTTGAAGCTTATGCATCCTGTGAAATACAGTATATGCCTAAACACACTGGAGCGGACAAACTCCAACCGGGAATAATGAACCATACGGTTTAGGACCAGGGTCATGGCATGAAACCTCTACTTCTTGGTGCATTGGATAATACTGATCTGTGGGATCAAAACTAGGGATGGCAGAAAGTTCTGCTAAATATTAATGGGGTAAAACAAATGAATCTCAGGCAAATCTCGCCTGAATAAGCAGTTGCTTGCAGGACAAATCACGTTTAGTCTTACATTAACATTACAAGTATCTAGGTAACTATTATATCACAACTACAATTTCTTATATGTTTTATATTATTTGTAGTTTAATTGAGCAAAACAGCAGTTTTGTTATAAGACATGGTGTGGGCTTTACATTCTTCCCATAGGAAGCAGATGTGTCTGTATATCGAAGTCTGAAAATCTTAAATACTTTATTATAAACATATATACATACAGTCCCACACACATTTATATAACAGAGCGATGCAAATCCTGACTAAGTTCATAACTAATGTATCATTATGAAAATAAACGGCATATATTTTGCCATTTCATACAGGATGTTGAAGTCCATTGCCACAGCTTTCTTAGCTGCACCACGTCAGTGGGTCTGCAGCTTTGAAAATTAATCTACATTGACGTTTGTCTGGCTATTCCATTTTTAATCTACCCTGAAAGGTTGAGCTTAAGCAGACTTTTTGGATAAACATTTTAGTGCATCTTGCCACTGCAGCTTAAAGACATTACTAGTATGTTTTAGAGCCAATGTTTGCTGCAATACAAGGCAACCTAATACATGAAGGACTGTTTATGAAGATCAAATTTTTTGGGTAAAAAACTAAACAAAACAACAAACACAAAAGAACTGAACACTATTTAACATTTTTGAGAGTGTGTTGTCATTATCTTTACAAAGCCATATTGTTTTTTTTTTAAGAATTAAAAGCGTATTTCACCCCAAACACATTCATAACATTTAATAATGTGATTAAAGGTGTGCAATTATCTTTGCTACTAGACAATACAAATCAAGTCCAGCTATACTGTTATTGGCCCTGAACCCTATAATACAGATAGTCTAATGATGGAAGTGTTTAGGTCAGGAGCATGGCTGGGTTAGGTTAAGGACTTCTGATAGGTACTTCTAAAAAGGAAACCACCACCCAACAAGTCTGTCTCACATTTTCTGCCCTGCTGAAGCACAAGAGCATGGGCTTCATTGAGTGGCCTCCTGTGCTCTTGTGAGTTTAACCCCACACCTCCAGGTGAGGCCCTCATCATTAATTTGCCCAGCATGTAATAAGCTGTGAATGGCTTTGATTATGGGGTTGGAGTTGCTCTGGGTGAAATGGGGGGTGGTGAGGGCGACAAGGGGAAGGCCCCTCCAGTGTAAGATGAGGAGCGCTGAGGGACCAGGAGGGAGGAACAGCTCATACAGCAACAGATGGGCCCCAATGGCGCTCTCAGGTTGTAAACTTTCTGTTAGGAACATCTGTCCGTTTGTCCATATGCCACACACTCGCAGGAGCGAAAATGAGTAACTAACCAGCCACTGTTTGGTGTGGGCCTACGGACGCCCGCCAAAGTCTGAGTGATGAGACCAAAAGCGATGGGCTATGAGCAAAACGAGGAACAGAGATGATTATTGTTCTCCTCTCTTTACGTGATGTGAGGATGAAAATTAATAACAGCACCAGGGTGGACCGCTAATTGCTGATGCTAATTGCTTGATTAACATAAAGACTAAGTACTGTACAAATCCCCAGCACCTGCTACAGTTGGCATTTACACATGCAGCTGGTGCACCACACCGCATCCATGAAACAGGACTGGACCATTTCAATGATATGATGCAATTCAAATAATATACAAATCATTATAATAAATAAACAAATGAAGAATCTTCAGTGCTCTTCCTCTTGACTGTTATGTCATGTTTTTTAAAACGTCTTATTTTTCTATTTGCTCCGTAGCAAGGGGATAA
The DNA here is from genome assembly GCA_037576955.1 of Lepidarchus adonis. Classification (NCBI taxonomy): domain Eukaryota; kingdom Metazoa; phylum Chordata; class Actinopteri; order Characiformes; family Lepidarchidae; genus Lepidarchus; species Lepidarchus adonis. Next base: position 25,184,283 of record JBBIGC010000131.1, read on the forward strand.
AGGAGAATTAAGCAGCTGATGGGGGCTCAGTGTCCAGAGCGCTGCATTAGACATTAAACCAGGACAGAGGAAGGGGGAGATGGGATAGTACCTCTAATCCTCTCTCCCACCCAGTCTCTCTCGCTCTCACACACACACACACACACCTCTCTAAAGGAGACCTTACAAAAGTGATACATTTCAACATCAACATGAATTGAAGCGAAATATAGGATTGATGCTATACTGTAGAATAGTACATTACTATGGAGCTGGCAGTGATTTATGCCTGATGTGTAAAAGAAAATCATTAAAAAAAGAAACCGGTGTCTTCTCTTGCACTCACCTGGAGAAAAAAAAAATACAGTCACCAGACTAAATGATAAACTTTGTCTTCTTCCCTTCCTCCCCTACACTGAGAGGTCTCCACAGTGACAGATGTTGCTGGGGCAACAGTTGGTATTGAGAGGGAGGGTCTTCAGACCATCTGCCCAGGGTCAAGGTTTGGATGAGTGGGAGGGTGGGGGTGGGGGCTGGCTTCCCTAAAAAATAAATCAAATACATTTTAAAAAGCTACAGCGCCAACTTCCCATAAAACTGACTAAAACTAATGTACATTTCATCTGTACAGTTATATTATGTAGCTGCAGGCCTGAACTGTGACGTGTAAAGGTGAAGCAAATATTAAGAGAAACTTTTTTTCAGTCAGCAGTTTGAACTGAAATCTGTACCACACCGCCTCCTTGTGGTGGACTGATAACCACACAAGCAAGGCAAGTAGAATTCTTAATGTAAATGAAATGAGCCACTTGAATGGAAATGTAGTTTATTGAAATAAAATGCAGGACAAAAAATGCAGTAAAAAAATATATCAAGACACAATATCAAAAAGAATTCGTAGATTTTTGCTTATATTTTCCACTTCATCACGGAAATGCGCAATCTTCATGTGTGCCATTTTCCTCTAGAAGGGGAAACAGAAAAATAATGGGGGTAGAGGGGGAGAGAGAGCTCAGATTCACAATAGTTTGTAAATTAAATGGTAAATGCATATGGCTTGGATGCATCTGATGACACGAATGGATCTGGAAACGTTGCTCTAAACAGAGCTGAAATGAACACCTCTAGTCCCAGAAAGCCAGTGTCACCCAGTTTTGTAGTTCCTCTAACCCAGGGGTGTCAAACTCGGGTTCTGGAGGCCACTCACTAAACCTGGCAATTAATATTTGAGTTGAGTGGGTCTGAGCAGGGGACTCATCAAACTGTGCAGGACACTGGCCTCCAGAACCACAGTTGTGCATCCAGACATAGAAACTTCAAATAGGGTTATTAATATTCACATTTTGCTTAGAAAAAATTATATACAAAAAAAAATTCCCCTTTTCAGGGAACCGAATGCAGTAAATTTGTAAAAGGTCCAGTCCTGGAGATCTACCAGCCTGGAGAGGTCAAATCCAGCACACCTGCCTCACATATTCAGAAACCCCTTACGGCCTTTATTACTGGTGTCAGGTGTATAAGACTCTCCACGGTTTTATATTTTTAAGAGATCACTCTTACTTACTATGTAGTTGCAAATCCGCCCATGCTCCAAATGGAAAAATTCAATAGCTGTGAGCTCCTCCCACAATTTCATCTGAAGGAAAGCACAGTCTGGAGAACGCTTGGCATGCTCGGACCTTATTAAAGCACACAAATACCACATTCCGTTATTCATGTTGATGCTCTGTTTCTAATATTGTTCCCCAGCTCTAGTGTGGACTTTACTTTTGCATTTTCCAGTGCAGTGTAGGATGCCCTGATTTTGCAGATAAAACATGCCTGCAGTGCAGGTGAGCAAAAGGACAGGGGTTGGGAAAGTATGTAATACTTTGACTATACCACCAAATAAACAATTCTAAGACTGGAGTACAATAGCCATTGTTGTATTGTCAGATTATTCATCTGACTATTATTATTCAAAGAGGATTTAACATTTAAGTATTTCTTGTTGAGGGGAACTTTGTGGGATCCATATGCAATAATTGGCTCATTTAAAAAGATCGGTATAGTTAAAAAAAAAAACCATGCCACTAGATTGGGTAGATGCACAGCCTGAATGTCATGAAAAAAAATTTACATTTCCAAATTTATTTCAAAAAAAGTCATCAATATCAAGATAAAGATTAAAAACAATTAAATTATAACAATCAAACTATGCACATTTTAGTTACTTTAATATCTAAGCATTATAACCATGATAAATGTTGATGTTTAGGGCAGGAGGCCTACCTACCAAGGAATATCTTCAGGCTCCCAGCCCTCCAGCTCTTTGAGGCAGTAGAAACAGCACACCACATCAGGCTCATTCTCACTGGGACAGTGGACAAAGCCAGCTTTGGCCATCTGAGAGCACAAAGATACAAGGTCATCCATCTCTATGACCAGTCAAACACAACATACATATAGATGGGATGGGATAGAATAGAAGGGTGATCTGCATTCATAAAGATGCTCAGATGTGCTGATCTAGGATTACATTCCTCTCTAATTTATAATGACCTTACAAACAAGTACAGGTCTGAGATCAGCACTGTCCTGTGAAGATTTATGAACGCAGGCCCAGTGTTCATTTCCACCATCCATTTAAGTGAATATGTACTTTGTGAACAAGCAAACTTAAACTTCAGCTCAGGAGTGTCCAACTCTAGTTCTGGAGATCTACCATCATGCAAAGCTCAACTCCAAACCAAATCTAACACACCTGAACCAAGTATTAAGGGCCTTCAGGGTGCCAGAATATGAGACCCAAGTGAACTTTCCAGGGTGGTAAATCTGGAGTTGGGTAACCCTGGTCTATGCCAAACTCCATTTAAAGCAATGAATTGAGTGATTAATTGTAAGTAATTGAGTTACAGCCAGTTCAGCTGTATATAATGCATGAAAACAATGAATCATATATGGCTACAAATTATGCTCTTGTCTCCTTATGTACAAAGTAGTGAAAGTATTGTTGGATTTTTTTTAACAAAGGCTTTTAAAATGATTTTTTAATGAACTCACCAGCTCAGGTGTGCATTGACAATCCTCTCGAAAAGGCCAGTCAGAGAAAGTCTGTAGGCGCTTTTCGTAGCTGTACATTTGATCAAAGCATAGGAATCTGGCAGTAATTATTTCAAAATGAGACATTTTGGCACTCAAAAGTTTCTTATTATTATGATGTGACGCCACAAACCAAGCAATAAGTACAAGACGTACTACCCAAAAGCAGCGATTAATTAACAAACTTCACCTGAACAGCTGCGTCATTACCATGCAAACGTGCGTGGTGACATACTTCCGGTAAAATGTTCGCCAGCTAAGACGCGTTCACTACTCAAACTTGTTCATGTTTAGCCAACAACAGCGCTACAAAATGAACGTTGCGGTATGTCGTTGAATCAAGCCTCAGTAAGTACTAAACTTACCAAAAATATCCAGACGTTTGCAACCCACTTAAATAAAAACCATTAGAAAAGCATTCAGTAAAGTGAAGTTTGTCGATTGGGATGTTGCTTCAGCTTTTATACATTTCCACGAGAATGTATTGTGGTAAATGCTGCGTTTATCATGTCAAATATACTCCAAACTACTTTCCAATATACCGGGGGTCCTCGAGTTAAGTTGTTACTTAACTAATGATGGCATATACATTTTACATTTACATTTATTCATTTGGCTGACGCTTTTATCCAAAGCGACTTCCAGGTTCAGGAAACAATCAAG
>JBBIGC010000131.1:25188105-25204955 GCA_037576955.1 Lepidarchus adonis
CCAGCTGATTCTTATATGTGCATTTAACTTTTCCGGCCTCTTATTGCTACCTGTCCCAACTTTTTTGGAATGTGTAGTTTTCATGAATTGGGTTTGTACTACTGCATATGACGGGTAAATATGCACACTTTCAAAAAAAAAAAAAGCCAGTGACAGAACCATGAATTGTCATATGTCAAGTGCAACGTAACTTGAGGACCCCCTGTACTGGCTGTTTTTAGTAATCTGTAGGTCACTTCTCTTTAAAGAATCGCACACCCATTCAGACATGCATAGATTCTAATGTATGAATAACCATGTATCATTGTCACACACACCACTGAGTTCATATAGTTCTTAACAAAACCTCCAGTACAATTACGTTTACAATTAAGTTTGAATTTTAAATGGTTTATTTCAAATGTTTGTCATTTACAAATAATGGAACATCACCCATAATTTAATTCTTGGACTCCTTAATATGTAAAGAAAATAAGATGTACCGTAAATTAGTATTAGGATGAAATAGTACAATAAAATAGCAAACTAACAGAAGGCTAAAGAAAATAGCACTTTTATGTGCACATGGAACTGTTTAATTCTGTCAAAATGTTCAAAGTTTTCATTGTTTAGTAAAGTTATCAGTTTAATCAATGTTCAACAGTTTGGTAGCCTGATGGCTTATGGTAGTAAATGGCAGTGAACCCACTGGTCTGGGTTTTATTTATGCAGGTTTATACTATGTATTCACAATAAACGCTATAATTGTTACTGCCAGCTAGGGGTGGGAATTGCAGGGTATCTCACGATACGATACGCAATATGCGATATGTGGCCCACGATAACGATAATATCGCGATACCACGATATCGCAATAATTGATATACCGTAGTGATACAACACAGAAACACTGGGATGCGTTATTAATTTACTTGAGTAACAGCAACGCTATTGTCACATTTCCTATAGTTGCTTTGTGACCACAATCGGAACTCCAATATTTGCCTTTCCCCTTATATGTGGCACGCTCCTCTGAGCCTCGGGTTCAGATGGGATGTTAGCAAACAGACTCATATACAGTCAAACCCCGTTAGCTGACCCCCATTAGTCCAGCCCCATGTGGCGACAGGTGGGAGGGGGGAGCTATCGTAATGGATCATGGGGTTCGGGGTTATTGCGCCTTTTTTGTGGCATTTATTATATACAATAGTCAAATATAGTTGAACTCCTACTAACTGCTTTACGGTAATACTGGACTCACACGAGAGACACTGGCCTTCGCTATGTGTGCTTTATTTTTCGTTGCGGTGTTTGTCTGTCATGCAGTATGTGGTAGTAGAATGTAGTTGAACACCTACTAAATGCTTTATGGTAATAATGGACTCCCACGAGAAACACTGGCGTTCACTATATGCACACTGCAAGTCATGTTGCCACATGATGCATGACGCTTGCATGTTGCAGGCTGTTAGTAGAGCCTCCGCAGCATCCTTACATGCATGATTTTATCTGGCTTGAGTTTATAATGAGAAAACAGCAGCAATGACAGCAGTAGCAGCATTTGCAGCAGCAGACCTATAGAATTAGCACGACTGACCACATTCTAGGCTACATCGCTAACACAGACCTAAGTTTGCCGAACTATCAATGAAGAAAAGCATACACCATACATGTTGCCCGCTGTGGCGAGGGTGATAGGCAAGGTTGGCAGCTTAACAAGGTAAATAACATGGACAGAAATCTGTTCTGCAGCCTTTCTATATAAAGGGGAGCTAAAGGGGTTTGACTGTATTTAGGTTTACATTTACAGCATTTAGCAGATGCTCTTATCCATAGCGATGCACATAGGTCATTTGTAGTCTACAAAGAAAGCAAGTCTATTACACTAGTACATCTATACCTAAATAAGATGACTCATCCCGCATATATACCTCTTGCTATGTTTGGGTTAAATCCATTAATCTTTTCATCTGTTGTTGACTGGATATTATGGTAATATTTATTATTGTAACATCCCACCAGTAATGACACTTTATTTCAGCTAGGATATGCATTATTAACATTAATATAATAATCACTGCTGATCAGAATAAAAAATGTGAAAAACGCTACTTGTTTATCTTTCATGTTTACTGGTGCAGTCAAAGTAAAGAGGGACAGAAAACGTGGTGTCTACAGGGCAGGGAGAACAAGGGACATGGAGGCAAGAAAAGCCTGAATAATGGCATCACATCTCAACAGTATAATTTGATAACTTTTGCCTCAATATATTCATATAGCTATGGATAGTTTTCTGTTATATGAACATTTATGTTTATACTTTATTAGTTTTACCTGTTGATGCTAAATATTTTTTTGCTGTTGTGCCTTTACTTCCACAGTAAAATTTGCCTGTAATTGCAGTAGTTTTACATCCCTGGCTTCAGTTAGTCTTACAGTAATTAAGAATATAACCCTGACCGTAAAATTTAAGTGTATGACACTAATGCTGAATTATTTCAGTCTTATATGATTTATATTTTAATTTATTGCAAACCCACCTAAGGTAACTGAAATATTGTTTAGCATAAACCAAAAAGTGTCAGTTCTGTTGCTAAAACTGTTCTTTAACATTTGATCATAATTTGCCTGTATTGTTTTGACACGTATGCTTGATAGTTGTACAAAATGACAACATTTGTTGCACAGCATTGCAGGAAAAGCACTAACTATGTGTGTCTTTGTTACTTTCTAGCGAGTGGTATATCCTGTTGGATATGTCTGGCTTGTTTTGTGTGATTTTGCTATTGGACCAACTGTGAAACTTAAAAAAGCATAAAACTCTGCATTGATGATGGCATATTGACTGTAATCATGAATCACTATTGACTTGAATTGTCATTTCAAGCGTTAGAATGCAGTGAACTGTTTAACAGTATAAATAATGTTTGCTTGTTTCAGTGGAGACCTGATTGTGCTTATTCAGAGGGAAAACTTCACTGTTATCCCCCCTGTTGCATCAAATAAACTCATTAATTTCCTGACTTAACTATCTTGTTTGCAGTAGTGAAATCAAGCATGGAGACACTGCCAAATTCATCGCCAGTGATGGTAAGCATTTTTTTCTCCAAAATCTGCAATAGCATAGACAGTTTAACCACATGATACACCCATGTAAGTCCTGAGATAAGGTTCTGCAATAGTATGAGGATTATTGCAAGAAAAGCCCAAAATGCGGACTTTATTCCTAACTTTACCCTCATTTGCATCACTGGGAGGATGTGCAAAGAATAGCCCCATTCAGTTTGATCAGCAAAGTGGGTGTGTCATCTAGTAGGCATGTCTAAGAATAGTGTGCATCCACAAACAGATCTACTTTTTTCTATCTTGTCACTGTAAACTATTTTTTAAAAATGTTATTTTGTATTTCAAGGTTTTATTATTCATAAAATAAACAAAAATAGGGACACAAAATGCCCCCAAACAGCCATTCAACAAAGGAAGCAATTCAGCTTGATGTAACCAGGCTCAGATTCAAGGGGGCATTTAGTGCAGAGTACTTTACTAACTCAATCATTGTGGCCCAATAAACCCACTGTTTGGTGATTTTAAATGCCTTCATTGTGGCGTGGCGAAAAACAAAGTGAAAGTAAATTTTTATTTTAAAAAGCTACATTGACAAATATAGTAGTGTGTACATGCTGCGTTTTTGTATGTTGTAGGTGGATAAAACATTGATGCTGTTAATGCGTGTGAATGCTGTGATTTGCTGCAAGTGAATTTCTTGTTGATATTCTCAGTTGAACTGATCCATTATTAGTTTTTTGTTATTTTACTGATTGTGTGGCATGTTTTCTTGTAAGAATCTGCAACTGGTGAGGTATTCTCTTTCAGGAAGATTTTTAATCTTATCAGATGTCATAGCCTTTTGAAAATGCTCACTGCTTTCTCCTTTAACACCATTACAAACATGGAAAAGGAAGAAAATCACACTACTCCACATACAGTGGTGGTAGAACAAACACATCAGGCCAGACGACCATTTCCAGGAGAACCAGGGAATAGTTGCCAGTCTCTCACCTGGGCTTAAAAACAGAACTCATACTGATCTAGATTGGCTTACCTCCAATGTGAGAGCTTGGATTAGTTGATGGTGGGGAGGGGCCTATAATACAGGAAAGTTATTAAAAAGTGTAAAATGTAAGAAGGTCTCCCCCTGCTGGAGAAAATGATTACTGCAGTGATGGCTGCTATTAAATAACTTAACGCAGTCGTCAAGACGTAACCATGAATTGCGGTCTATGGGAGTGGCAGACAACTTTGATGGTTTGTGGTGTGAACATTTGGGAGCTGTTTATGACAGGGGGACACGAAGAAGGCCTGTGACAGGCACCGTGTTCCTGTAACCTTATCTCCCCTGCCCTTGGTTGCTGAAATGTGCTTACTGGTCCAAAATGCAGCCCCTCAAACCCTGTGCCCTTCTCCCATGGAGTTGCGCTTAGTGTGTGGCCTAAAGCAGCACTATATACCCTGATAAAGGTTCACTTTAGTTTGTACAGAAGTGTAAAATAAATTTATGATGCGTTGATGATTTGGACATTTAATCTTCTTGGCTTGATGCTTTTCGATCATCTGCTGAGGGGTGCTGCAATGTTGTATGTCACTCGATATTCTGTCTAGTGTTTCATATCAGACATGGCATTTGGAGCATTTATTTAGAGGGGTGGCTTCACTGCAAGTTTGACCTCTTAGTTCTTTTGAATGTTTCATAGATAGGCTGAGCTACTGTGGATGTCCGTAGTGGTAATGAATTAGTTGTGGAGAGTGACAGAGTTTTTCCCTGTATTCAACAGCAGCTGGAAACATTGATGGAATCACTAATGGAAAGTAGAGGACACTTGATTTTTTCACTTTAAAAGGGCTGTGCCACAAGTGCTCCTTACTGTTGTGATCATGTAGAACTTGTAGTGTATATTATCACTATTGCAACAAAACCTTATGCCTCAAAAGAAGTAACATTATAATAGAGGGAGTTGAATTATCCACACAATGTAAAGAATTTACTGCATTTTTTTTACACAGCACAAATGCTTTGCTTTATTTCACTTAACAGTTATGACCCTTTCCTGATACTAAATATATTCATTTTTAAAATGTTATTTAAAGAACCATGCAGCTTTTTAGTTGTTGAGTAGTCATTTACCCTGCAAAGAACCATTTATACAATCAAATGTTTTTTGAGTCACGGCTGTTTATATAAATTTTATTTTACTAAAGAGCCATTCAAATACATTCATATATAAGCCAATGCTTATATGGGTCAAGTGACACGTATAGTGGCAAGAGAAAATTGCACTTCTACACTTTGTACACATTTTGTTTCTTTCCTTTTCTTTTTTTCTTTTCTTTGCAAAACTAAATGCATTGAAAAAATAATGCATTAAATAATACTCATGCAAAAGTCATATTTTTCTGTTGTGTTTAAGGGTCATGTCCTACATTGTCTTGTATTTTAGTGTTTTCTTTTCCTCCTGGTTTACTTATATCAAAGGTATGGGGTATGTACCGGGTAATTAATTTTCTCCATACCATTTACCAGGTTCTCTAAGCTAATTTTATTACTATACTCATATTAATATTATTCTGCAAATAGTATTGTGGCTGCTTTTTAACAGATTAGCTTTATTATTGTACTTTTAAGACTGATGTATGTGAATGACAATTGTTCTGATTGGTGCCAGGTGCCATGTCTCTTTCAAAAAGCAACGTTCTTTATAACTTCAAGATAAATAGGAGAATATGCTAAAAATGGGCAAATATACAAAAATCTGTTTATATTAAAACAATGAATTCTGAATGGGCTGTTTTTGTAGTTTATTTTATTTTATTCGTATAATCGATGCAAATTATAACTAAACTCTGCAGGAATGCAGATCTTTACCTTAGTTTTATTCCAGTTATGACTAATAACTAGTGTTTTTAAATCATGTTTACATATAAGAACTGAAACAAATGCTTTAATATGACAGGAGGGAAATGCTGACATGTGCATTGCGTCACAGCACTCCAGGGTGCGATTAGAAGCCCTGCAATTTTCCTGTGTCTTCAAAGCTGGAGGTATGTTTTCTGTACCTTTCCATTGCCTTCATTGACACTTGACTCTTCTCCCAGTCCCACTCCCCCCTGCTGCTTTCCAACCTAGTCTCTCCCCCTCTCTCCTTGTCTCCCCCTCTCCCCCATATGACACAGTTGTCTTCACTTATTAAGGTTCTGCTGTGATTAGCTGCTGGAATGTCTTGCACTTGTTCTGTATTCTCAGTGTGGTGAGATCGAGTGGAGTGGAGAGGGGGAGGGACACAAGGGGGTAATGTGTCTGCTCGCTCTTTTCTCTTCACGGCATGGCCTGTGTCTCCGCGAACATACAGTGCCGGTTCGGAAGACTGCTTCACTTTCACCCGCAGTTGACCAGCGTTCACAAGGACCATTCTGCTTCACCATTGTAGTTCTTTCACAGAGGAGCTGAAGGTACTTTTGGAATCCACAACTTGCCCATGCCAGTGAGGACTTCTACAAGACATTTGTTGTGTCAGGGTGGACGCAGAAAGCCTTGAATTACAGGAAGGGAAGAGGAACAGAGCTTTAATGTGGGGCCCAGGTAAGAACATCCATTTATTTCCTGTGGCAGCTGGTTTGGAAGAGCTGATTTCTGCTCAAAGGTTATAAGCTTTTGCAACTAAATTAGCTCCTTTAAGAGCAATATAATTGACAGTTCTATTTTGTGAGTGAGATATGTGAGTAAGAACAACTTTTTAGGGTTTACTTCCACAAACAGAAACATTGTATAACAATAAATTAATGTAAAAGCACAGAACCTCTTAGTAAACTTTATTTTACAGAGTGTACTGATATTACAATGCTCTTAGCAAAATTGGTTCTATATTGTACTAAAAATGGCTTAGAACACCTGGAAGTGGAACCCTTTTGGGTGACATGTAGTAGTCTTTTAGAAGTTGTATTTTGGAAAAAAAAATTCTACATAGTTTAAAAAGATACTGTTTAAACTGTGGCAGAATAATAAATTATACTTTAAATAGTTTTTTTTAATAAACTTACATTTAATGTTTTCCCCTAATCCTGTAGTTATTTTTTAAGATGCAATGTTATGTTCTGACAAACACAATATGCAACAGTTTCTCCATCATACAAAATAACATTCAACCATATAAAGTGTTTTTTTGACTTGTTTTATTTACCATTTAAGTGAGTAGAAGAAGAAAAATTTCCCATTGAATCAAAGCAAATCTTAACTAAGATTTGACACTTGTTACCCTTTGCTTCCTCAACACAATAAAGGTTGTTAGTTGATGCTGATGATGCCGGCAAGAAAAAGGTTCTACATTAACAATGAAAACTTTTCTCAAACAACCAGTAGTTGCTGTAGTTCAGTCTATATCGAGCCTATATAGCTGTAGACATGCACTAAATAATTGGACTACTAACTGAACTATTTACAGCAGTGTTAATGTCATGATCAACCTCTGTTAGCTGTACATCAGCTTGTTGGACGTGATCTGATACATCTTATGAAGTTACAGCACTCACTGTCCTGCAGCCTCTCAGTCTCTGCATATAAGTCATGTCAGTCATGTCATTATTAGGATTGGATTACTTTCAAGGGGCTGTGACACACCATAACATTTTAACACGGCTTTTACAAACGCTCCCTTTATATCCTTATAATCTTTGTAAGCTTAAGCTCCTAGACGGTCCTCATGCAGCCGTTTGTTTTATTAATAATGCACTGATGAGTTTGACCTCCGAGGTCATGAGCCCACTCTGCTCGAAACCACAGACCACAGACCACTCTGCGGAGAGATGGCATGGCCATGCATTGAATTAAGGTCATTTGTCATTTCCTTTGTATAAAATATACTCAGATATAATCAAGTGTGTGGTTGCAATATATTTTATTCACATGGCAATGATGCACACACTTGCATCAAGTCAATTCAGTGCAGTTCAGTGAAGTCAGCACTTGTGTTTGTGAATCAATGTTTTATATATATATTTATATATAAAATGTAGATATGTGTATAAACATTATTTTACAGTCAAACAGCAAAGTTGCATGAACTTGCACACGTTTCCATCCAATCACAGCATGTGAGCGGTACCTGGGGGTGGAGGTGGTGTGGGGAGGCATTGTAAAGATGATTCCCAGCACCGACAGGGGCCCCTCATTGAACAAGAAATTTTTATATGGATGCATTTTATCCATTCATAATGACTAAAAATTATCATAAAAACAGTGCTCCTGGTCATAACCACACCTCAACGTAATATTAAATTGTTTGAATAAAATTTTAACAGAATTGTTTTTGAATATTGGATATCTAAATATTTTCATGAATTGAAATCTGACTTATTCTTGTGTATTTTATTTAAGCAAACTACCTTTTACTTAAGGACAATGCAATTCGTTGACATGCTTTTTGAGTGTTATGTATCAATCCATGCAATTCCACAAGCTTTACATAATTACATCAAAGCTGTGAACAAATAAAAAGCAAGAAATGTTAGAGTAAACTAAAAATTAAGCAAAGCAATTTAACATCCAGAATGTCTTGTATCTGAAAAGTGGTAATTAGTCCTTGAGGTAGACTAATAGACAAAAATGATTACAGTATCAAATCAAATATAAACTCAGACCCCTTCAAAATACTGGATATTTAAAGGCTTTACTGCTTTACTACATCGTTTAGGTTATGGTTTAATATAAAATAAAAATGCTATATAGCAAGTAAACCCACAGGAGTGCATTACTTTACAGGTTGTTTAACTTCTTATTCACTTTTTCCAAAGCGGAATGAATTTGTTAGATGTTTGAGATGAACGTGATACTCTGATGGACAACTGTTAATGAAATGTTGATATGAATAGCATCTACATATGCTGGTAATTGCTGAGGTAGTCTTAGAGTGGGTGTGTTACAGAGATCAGTAGGTTCTGAGGCAGCGTCAGGGGCAGCTCTATTTTCTGCCAAAGGTGTGAAATTAGTGTCCGTGTGTGAGAGAGTGACGGTCAACATCAACATTCTCTCCATACACAGACTTGGAACGATTTGCACATTTGGAGGCCAGAAATATTTCCAGTGTCACGTTCACACCACAAAAAAATATATAAATCTTATCCTCTTTTTCCTGTCGCACAGGAAACTCACATATCCACCCATTCCTGATCAATACTCTAATTTTAGTGTGATCATCCACCACCATGCAAACTGATACTCATGTGCCAGCCCTACTGACTCTGTGCTTTTCAAGGGCAATCTGTAGCACAGAGCATCAGTAAGCATCTGCCTGCAATATGGCAAAGAATGTCACTCAATAGCTCTCATTTTTATAAAACAACTCAAATCTACAAAGAGAAATAAAAAAGATTGAACAATGGTTATTTTAATTTAAATTGGTGTGTGCGTGTGCGTGTGCGTGTGCGCGTGCGCGTGCGTGCGTGCGTGCGGTGAAGAGCAGGACTTACAAATGGCATAAAAGCAGTCCATAAACATGATACAGTTAAAAGTGAAAACAATACTAAAAACACAAAACTTAACAACAATATAAGATTTTTTTTCTTTTATACTCTGTAATTATTGGTATGTGTGTTGTCAAATTCTTCTCACTTCTACTCTTAAGCCTTAGAAAGTACAGTTATCGCTTTAAAAAGAACATGGTGTAATTGAATAAGAATTATTCCTACAGACGACACCAGTCTGGTATCAGGAAGACGATATGGAAATCTCAGGACTGATTTCAGAGGAAAAAACCTAAAGATTCCACCCCAGTACTGTAACAAATCTGATCTGTCTTCGAACATATTTAGATTGTATGATGTCATGTCATTAGTGGAGAGTAGTTAGAGAATGAGAACCTTCTTTTAGTTGCACATCTTAAGAAAATTCTTTCAACAATAAATCAATAATTTTAAGATTATTAGTTAAAAAAGGGTAATCAGTAATGGCAGATACTCAAAGTTTTGATACCATTACTGCTTGCAAACTTAGTATTGCAAAAGAATAAATTCTGTAGAAAGTGCAGGGTTTAATTGTCTGGTTGGTAATATTGTGAGCAATAAATAAAATAAGACTATTGTGATTAAAGTTTCTGCAGAAAGAAAAAGTATACTTTATGTTTTTGTTGATTTTCTTTGAACTTGTTAATACAGAAAGCAAACAGTCTGCACCCAGTACTAGGTCTGATTAGATGTTTTGCGCTGTGCATTTACACAAGAATATGAATTAATACACTAAATGTTTGTCACAGTCATATTATGAATGTCATTACATGGCATTCTTAAATGCAGAAATATACAGTTTCTTCATAACAAAAAGGCTGTGTTAGCATCAAGCTAACAGTGGTGATGCAGTTGCTGCCTGTAACAGACATTCACGTGAGACCTTTTGTGGACTATGTTGGTGTTCTACAGAAATGCTGTGTGCTTTTTTTTGTGTAATTCCTATACATGTAAACGATTTCCATATTCTTTTAAGTCATGGATGCAGAAATCCAGGCTTTGAGTCGCCTGTCTGACCTTTTAGTGCAGACTCTAAATTCACCATTCCCACGCCAGAACACACAGTACTGCTGATCTATGCACAGCATACTTTGAACACATACTATATACACTAGGCCTTTTTACCACATTCACACATGAACAGATGCTGTACAGTGAGAGAAGAGGAGAAAAAAACTAACACAAGGTTGTGAAATGTACACTCGTGCTCTATAGGTGCATGAAGTTGTCCAGTATAACCTATGTAAACTGAAGAAAAAAAAAAGATGCACTGATTTTATTTGATTTGATAGTGTAGATAAAGGCTTTGGAATACGTGACATGCTGTTTTCAGGTTTTTCAGATCAAAAGTGAAACCAGCTCCAAAATGAGCAAACTTAAAATGTTACAGCTTAGTACAAACTATAGCTGCTTTCTGGTATATTTGCTGACATATGTTTTACATGCAGTTCCTTGCCAATGTATTTCTACACTTTTTAGAATTTTTTTTGCATGCATGAAAGGATGAACAAGGACCTGAACAAATACAATATATTGGCTTATACTTCAGAAAAATTGAAGGGATGGGACAATATTTGTAATGGTGGAAACAGGGCAGACAACAGGGATGGGAAAGTTCCATCATAACAAATATCTACAGTGTTATCACTGAGTAATGGCATTTAACAGTGACTAAAGTGCACAACAAATGTAGGACAATGGTAGCAGCTGTATGTAAATGTAGACCATCAATTGTGCAGTGTTTTGGGTGTTAGTAACTGCAGGCAGTTGGCAGTGCCAAAAACTGGCACATTATTTAGATAATATGCTGTAAAAACTTGTTTGTGTTTGAATATTTTAAAATATTTTTTGTTGGATTTCTAATAGTATGTTAACATTACAAAAAATTGTGTTTTATACTCTATTAACTTTTTTAAAGTTCTGTGAACTAGAAATTTTATGGCAACCTGGAAACGTGTGCAAAACACTACTAGAAGTCTGTAGTTGAAGGAAGAGTACAATAGAGCCTGTTAAATGTGTTGTTTTGCAGTATTTGGATAAGATCTGAATCTAAGCCAATATCTGTAGTTATTTGACAGCTTTCCATGGGTGGATTTGCTGTAAATTTGCTTCCAACAAGTAATGTCTGGATATCCAGATCAAAGGTGGTTGATTTTAATGCAAAATATAGTATTTACCTTGTAGAATGTCTTACTACTCTCTAGAGTTTACTCTTTAGAATGTTTACACTCAGAGTTTGGCTTAGCAAAAGCCTTGATTATGTCCTGTCCACAGGACAAAATTGTGTGATTCGATTGTGATTGTGATTCGTGTTTTCCGATCGTTGTGAATACCACTGCACACAGTGCACCACAACGAAATTTGTGCTCTGCATTTCACCCATCACACGTGCACACGTGGAGCAGCGTGTACCAGCTTTGAAACATTTCTGTTTCAATGATTTTTAAAGATGCCATTCATTTTTCCCATAAGTAAAACTCAAAGTCCTTTTGGGGATGCTATTGAGTTCTAATGCTTTAAGAACCAGTTAGGGGAACATGTTCACAAACTATGCTAGTGAGCTGTTGAGTGAATTGTGAGGTGTCAGTCATTTTGCTTACAAAATACCTAGAAAGACTGAAGAGACAGAAATGATGATGGAAGAGCTGTCAAAAGATCTATGCTCCCCTCAATCCTTAGATACACTTTACCGTATCCGGTATCTGCCTGCCTGGCCAACCCAGCGTCCATATTTAATCTCTTGTACTCTTCTCTGTCTTCTGCTACATTAAAAATAGAATAGGCCTACCAACTTTGCAACACACCACTAGACTCTGGCCAGGCAGGGAAGCCTCTAAGAGACCCTCAAATCCAATGGCCCGCTTCCACAGCACATTGTGATTTGTCCCAGTACCATGGACGCATAAGCTGCCCATGGAAAACTCTTGTTTCAGCAGCCTACCTGTGGTGTGGTCCAGTGTATATTGTTGCAGTGCTAATAAAATGCACAATTTTAAAGTAGGCCTAAAGTTATTTTGGGCTTTCTCTTACACTGAGTGGTTTGTTTATGTAAGCTCGTACTTACATTCGGTTACCATTTTATCAGGAACATTGAGCATGTAGTATTTACTGCTGGGATGAGAATAATCCGCTAACCAAAAATATCTGACCTACAGTTGTCAAGTGGCCACTGATGATAAGCTCTAGTCGAAATATTTAACATTAGAGCTTGAAATCAATTTCTGGTCCTAGATTTTGTAATAGATAATGGTTATTTTTTTATTTTAGAGAAATTAAAATGTTTTGAATATGTCAGCACTTCAACACTTTTAAAAAGTGTCAGTTTTTTTTACAAATTAACATTAGGGCTGTCAAACGATTTAATAAACAATTATAACCTCTTCATTTCATATAGTTAATTGCTATTAATCATACATTTATTGTATTTTGAAAAACCTATTCTAATTTCACACCATGTAAGGATTTGTGGGTGAAATAAGATGTATAAAGGGTGGATACATTATGTTTTACACTAAATGTACTTATGTTAAAAACAGCTAGGACAAGGGGAAATGTGTATGTTATCTTAACTCATATTCTAGGCTGTGATTACCTAATGATTTCCAATAATTTTACTAATTTTGGCCTTTCCATTTCATATAGCTAGAGAATACAGGAGATGACCGAGTATCTGAAGGGTAACTCATAAGATGGGTCATTGGAAGTAAATGATGTGGCCTCAGACCCTTATCCTCTATGTTCATTGAACTGCATGCTATGGCTCAATTTAGCAATTGCCTCCGTTAATTTATTGGAGATTGATTGATTCATTGTTTGCCATCAAACACTGTCCAGTATAGACTTTCCTACATTGCCAGATAGGCTTCTGGTGCCAAATGTGTGCTTGGCTTGCATGTAATATATAGGGGGTGATCAATTTACAACATAATTGACTTATAAAAATTCATGGTTGTGATGCTGCCCCAAACCCTGTTTTTTTTTTTTTTTATTGGTGTGAAAAGTGAAATGCAATACGGAGCCTCAGGTATCTCTTGGCCCTGGGGCAAAACATAGTAGATGCGTATATAAGGGGTTTCAACATAGGACACACAATGAGGAACTGAACCCTGTTGTAAGTCGAGGACACCCTGTATTAGATTGTGCATCCGGAAAGTATTCACAGCACTCCACGTTTTCCACAATATCCTATGTTACGGTCTTATTCCCAAATAGATTAAATTCATCTTTTATCTCCCAATTCTACACACAATACCCCATAATGACAAAGTGAAAAAAGTTTGTTTTGAAAATGCAAATTTATTACAAATAGAAAACTAAAATAAAACAAACATAGCCATTCACAACTTTTGCTACGTTTGTTGAAACACCTTCGGCAACAATTACAGCCTGAAGTCTTTTTTGAGTATGAAGCTTGGCAAACCTATTTTTGGAAACTTTCCCCCCATTCTCCTTTGCAAAATGTCTGAAGCTCCATTAGGTCGAATGGGCAGTGTCGCTGCACAGACAATTTCGGAACTCTTCAGAGATGCTCTGGTTGGGCCACTCAAAGACATTCACAGAGTTGCCCTGGAGCCACTGCTTTGTTATCTTGGCTGTGTGCTTAGGGTCATTGTCCTGTAGGAAGATGAACCTTCCCCCCAGTCCGAGGCCAAATAGCTCTAAAGCAGATTATCATCAAGCATATCTCTGTACTATGCTGCGTCCATCTTTCCCTCGACTCTGACTAGTCTCCTAGTTCCTGCTGCTGAAAGACTTCCTCACAGCATGATACTGCCACCACCATGCTTGACTGTAGGGATGGAAATAGCCAGGTGATGATCAGTGCCTGGTTTCCTCCTGACATAAGACACTTTGCATTCAGGCCAAAGACTTCAAGATTTCTTTAATCAGGCCAGAGAATTTCATATTCTCTTTCAGGTGCTTCTTGGTAAACTCCAGGCTGAAATCTAGTTGTAGAAACTTCTGAAGGATGATCAGTGGAAACATGATGAGCTCACTTTTGAGTAAAACGCTGTAAATACCTGTGTAAATGTTTTGTTTTTTATTTGAAAATAAATTTGCAAAAGATTTACACAAACTTTTTTCAGTTGTATTTTGTGTAGAATTTTGTGCAAAAATATGAATTCAATCAGTTTGGGAATACGGCTAGAACAAAAAAAGTGAAAAAGTGGAATACTGAGAATGTTCTATGGTGATAACTAAACTCCTGGTAATAAGTACACACAGCCATAGTTTTTCAAATTTAGAGGCCTTTCTCCATCACCCCCTTATTAACTGTTTTAAGGTTATTAGATGCCATGCACAGTCAAGTCTCGGCATGAACTACACATGAGTCACAGGGTCAAATAAAACATGCAATTACAGAGCTATTTTTTCAAGTCATGCTCTTGTAGCATGTGTAGAATGAGACCTAACATTATCTTTGTTATAGAACAATAAACCTTCTGGGAAAAGACCACTTGATGGAAGCCTATCTCTCTATAATCCCAATATATGTCACCTATGTCATCTGTAACAATAAACGTCTGTAGCAGATGTTTGCTCTTTTACCTTTGCTGATAACAGTCTAGATGGTCCATTTTGTCATTGGCGCAAAATTTCAGAAAACAAGCTGAAACAAGTAGACTTTTCCACTGTCATTTGGTGAGCTTGGACTCAGAGAACTCTCCAGAGTTGAAGTAAGGCTTTCTCTTTTTGTACTAGAGTTTCAGGTTGCCTTTCTTGATACAGTGGTGAACCGGGTTAAGTGACCATGTTTTTTTACATCCCAAACACACATGACAATATTTATCACAGTAGCATGTTTCCAAGGGTTTTAAGGGTCACCCATATTTAACAGTGGTTTCCAGCCCTACCATACATAGACTGGGATTTCTGTTTACTGGGATGAATCTTTACACAATTGTATGTACTGTAGATGCTGAGGTGCCCAAAATCTTTTGTTGAGAAAGGAACTTTTGAAATGGTTGACAGTTATTTCCTGAAGTTTGTTACAAAGTGGTGAGCAATGACCTAACTTTGCTTGAAAAGACTGAACAGGCTCATTTTGTACACACTTTAATTCTATAGCTTTTATTCTATAAGCTTTCCACTCTTACTTTGCCTTTTTAAGAAACACAATTAAATTTGTCATCCAAAACATTTATGTCAATTCTTTGTGCATATGTCAGTTCAAATATAGATTTTTAAAAAATGTGTTTCATTTGACAAACTTTTTATTTTGGTCAAATCTTCAGCAAAGGGGGTGATGACTTGCCTGCAAATGTATAATGACCACATATATGACTTTGGCTTTTCAGCTAAATCTACATTCATAAAGCGCAACTTGTACTCAGAGCAGCTGTTTCGTCATGCCTGCAAATTTCTGGTCTGGTTGGTTTGTGTCCAAGGTGGGTGGCTGCTTGCGTTGTGGGGTCAGTTTTCAGATGGAGTTAATTTCCAGGCTGGAAGGGATCCTTGATACAGCTTTAGGGGGTCTCCGCCTTCTTCAGGGGGTGTTTGTGGATGTGACACCCCATGGAGGTTTCTAAAAACAGCTCTCTAAATAAACCATAATTCTCATGGTAATTGGTGCCCTTTACAGAGCAAAAAATCTCAAAATAGATTGTATGTGTTAAGTCCATGGGGGTAAATTGATCTTTTTTTATCTAACAGTCCTTACTGTCAAAGTAGCAAAGAGCTGTAGATAGCTTGTACCTTATATTGCTAGTGTGTATGCTTTAACTAATGTTATTAAAAACATACATAAGACAAGAAAATAAGAACTTTATTAATCCCAAGGAAAATTCTTGTGCCAATTACATAGTCATTGCAACAAATATAGAACCAGCAGCGGGAATCAAAGCGGAAACAGAAGCTATTGAAAGAATTTGTTATCTTTTTGGTGTTATTAGAATATGTATCGCAAAACTATAAGTGTCCAGATCATTGGAAATGTAGGAAATTAAAGAGTGTATAATGGAGGCAATATACATTTTGTCTAGTGCTAGCATGTGTGCTGAGGCAGCATGTTTTCTCTTTGTTTACAGTTGTGTGTTAGTGTTAAGGTCCCTGCAGATGGCAGCAGTGTGCTTTCGTTCTATCACATCCTGGTCTGCAGCTTTCCTCTTTAAAGAGCCTTATATCACTGTAATTGCAGATAATGTAATGGTGAGAGCTGAGGGACACAAGTGGAAATCCTCTCCTCTTTGTCGCAGTGCAGCTTCGCTTTTCTCAAGGCTTTTATTTCTGGGCACACACAGTGTACCATCTCTCTCTCTCTCTCTCTCTCTCTCTCTCTCTCTCTCTCTCTCTCTCTCTCTCTCTCTCTGTATATATATATA
>JBBIGC010000131.1:25209717-25231983 GCA_037576955.1 Lepidarchus adonis
TCTCTCTCTCTCTCTCTCTCCCTCCCCATCTCTCCCCCCTCTCTCCCCATCTCTCCCCACTGTTTGTCTGTATGTGTATATTTAGTGCGTACAATGCCTCTGTTTTTATATGCAGCTCTCTCACTCTGTGTCTATGTGTCTGTTGCCTCTCTATGCAGGCTGCATGAAGAGTGTATGCATTCATATAGCTGTGGTATTATTGTAAAAACTTC
The DNA here is from genome assembly GCA_037576955.1 of Lepidarchus adonis. NCBI lineage: Eukaryota > Metazoa > Chordata > Actinopteri > Characiformes > Lepidarchidae > Lepidarchus > Lepidarchus adonis. The sequence continues at coordinate 25,209,930 of JBBIGC010000131.1, forward strand.
ATACAGACAAGATCTCTCTCTCTCTCTCTCTCTCATATATATATATATATGTCTCTCGTCCTGGCTGTGCACTGTAGTTGTCTATTAAAGAGTGTCAGCTGCCCTCTTTAGTATTCCCTTCACTTCTCACTGACTCACTGCACAAGCCTGAGACAAGGAAGAGGGAAAGAGTGTGGAAGAGGGAAAGACTAAATAAAAGACTGCATTTCTCTACCTATGGGCTCATGTGGACATGTGGGTTTCTGTGTATGTGTGTGTGTGGTTGATATTCTGTTGCTTTGGAGGATTAATTTTTTGACAGCTTTGTTGAGCCCTTTTCCTCCAAGTGCCAGTCTCTTGCCAGCAGCGTTTTTTCTCTGGTTTGAAAGGCAGAGTTGAGCTCTGGGTGTGCTGCGGCTGTATGCTGCTGCATGCTTTGGGTGAGGGAGGGTTTACATACCAAAGGCACTCTATTTACAGAGCTTTATGAGCTCTATCTCATCCAGAAAACAGTGTTTTCAAATCGGCCACATTGAACGAAACATGGCTGTAGCTAATTTTTCTTTCTTCTCTTTTTTCCTCATTTTTCTGTTTCGACTTTCTTTTCCACTCTTCCCTTCGTGTTCACTCTCTCTCTCTGGCCCCTTGCTCTGTTTGTTTCTCCCTCTCTCTCTCTATCTATCTCTCTCGCTCTCTCTCCTTGTCCCCTAGCTCTGTTTGTTTCTTTTCACCATCTCTCTCTCTCTCTCATTCCTCCCAGTCTTTTCTCCTTGTCACTCCATGTCTCCTCATCCCTCTGTCAGTTTGAATTTAGTTTAATCTCTCCCCCCTTCTTCCTCTCCCTCAGCTCTGTCGCTTTCTATTCTGTCTCTTTTATTTCCCCCTCCAACACCCCCCACCAACCTTCTCTCTCCCCGAAACTCACCTATAAGGCGAAGGACAAGAACGCATGTGGTGTAATCCCACGCACAAAGATCAGAACCCGTAGAAAGATGGAGCCAGAGACAGAGACGGGGGGAAGTTAATCCCCTTACAAGTCCACTGTCACATGGAGCCAAAGAAGAGAGAGAGCGGGGGAGGCGGTTGAACGAGGGAGAGGGAGGGAGGGTTGTTGGTCGCCCCAACTGCCATAAACAGACTGATGATGATGTGAGAGAGGGAGGGAGGGAAAGATATGTAAAAATGAGAGATGGTAAAGGGGAAAAGGCACAGATTTGTGTGTGAGAGGTTGACAGAATAAAAGGATATGAGAGAGAGGGAGGGAAGAGAGCTATAGAAGGAGTCATAGAAGAGAAAGATAAAAGGAAGGAAAGAGAGATCTAGAAGGAAACATGAGGGAGAGAGAGAAAGGGGGAAATAGAGGGGAACCGTGGCATTTTGGGTCTAATGCTGCATGCTTTCCCACTCTGCGGAATGACAAGCGGCTGCCTTTCTGATTGGTCGCAACTGGCACCAATCAGAGCGCAGGCATGTAAGGTGCCTTTAGGTTATACCCAACCCCAAAAAACGAGAGAGCGAGAGAGGGAGAGAGAGAGAGAGCAATGAGCACAGAGTACAGCAGAGAGAGAGAGAGAGAGCAATGAGCACAGAGTACAGCAGAGAGAGAGAGAGAGAGAGAGAGAGAGAGAGAGAGAGAGAGAGCGCAATGAGCACAGAGTACAGCAGAGCAGGCACTGGCTTGACAGTGTTACTGAGGCATTTTTGTGCACGCTCTCTGATGAATGGTGCCGTTGAAGGGAAATAGCTCTTCTGCTTGTGTTTGGAGGCGCACAGTCTGTTCTGCGTTATCTTCAGTGGATGGAAATCACTCACTGACGGGAGCTCTGCTGTTTCTCCTCCCCTCCTTTTTGCCCCTTCAGAAGGTACCCCTCCCCCTTTAACTGCCCTCAGTCTCACCTGAGTGGAGTATAAGACCTGTAACCCACCCCCCTTCTCCCTGCCCCCCTTACTCTGCTGTTCACCTGGAGAGAGCAGACGCACAATGGACTACAGCAATGCTCTCACTCAGATAGTGCCGGCTGCTTGACGTGCTTCTGTCTTTTGGAGAGGAAAAGAGGAACGCGGGGAAGAATTCTGTCTCCAGGAGAACCTTACAGGAGAAGCTGTTCTGATAACAGCAGCAAGAAAAGCAACTTTGTCAGGATGATTTTGGGTAAGTTTCTTCACTTCACCTCCATCAAGCTTTTTTTCAGGCATAGGTCAGTGGTTCTGTCGCTTGGAACTTGACATAGGTTGATCCAATTGAGCTGAAGCTGCTGTATCTCTCATCACATTTTTTTCTGTTGCTGTCTGGCCAAATGACTGTAGAGTGTGTGATGTTGGTAGCGGAGTGCATGGCCCCCCTTGTTGTTCTCTTTAGGGCGAATGCGTCCTGGCATTAAAGGTCACAATGCTGGCACTCAGTGGTTGGCTCTAGGAGTTGTTTTACCCCTGGGCCAAACTGGCCACATTGGCTTTGTTCCTCCACTTCTGCTTAAAGTGACATAGAGAAGGACTTAATAGTTTATAATGTGGCATCAAGTCAATATTACAGTCTAGTCATGAAGTGAGTTTAAGGAAACAGTTTTCAGGAATGCAAAAGCAAATGATGTGTCAACATAACTTTAAAGACATATATTTGGTAGGATATGTTAATATAAGATAATGATATGTGACAATATAAGGTGTGTATATATAATATATATATAAAATTTCTATAAATTACTAGAATTTTTTGAGATGCAAGATGTTCAATGAGCAACAATATTTATAATAACCAACTGAATGAGGGTTATTTTATATATACATTACATATAATACATACTGTGCATATAATACATTAAAAGGGTTGTGTATTTAGGATAAATGATTGTACAACCAAGGTTTATATATCATCATTATATGGATCTCCAGCATTGTAACAGGAGAGGGTAAAAATCCTAAATTTTAATATAAATTAAAAAATATTTTTTTACTTAAAGAATTCTTCATAACTCTAAGATATAAATAGTTATTTAAAGTAGTCTGTTGTGATATAGGCCATTACAGAGAAACTTAACGAATAAAATTTCTTTACAATGGTAATGATTGGAACCATATGTTGTGATGTCGTTAAATATCCCTATTATTTACTCTCCAAAATCATCTGTGAATCATCACATTTTATCTTGGGTTATGTATGTTATGTTGCTAACAGTAAAGTACAGGTAAGTCTGAAAGAAGTAAGCAGTTTTCCTTACGGAACTATTTTGAGTTACTATGACCTTCATGTATATCTCCACCAGGAATGTACTGTTTTAAGCCAAACCTTCTGAAAACTATCATTAAGCTTACCACAGGCACCAGGAAGTGTATTTGTTACCATTTTATATAATAGCTTTCAGTGAGGTAGCTTTTAAGGGCATTAAACACTTCAGATGTCTGGTTCCTGTCACCATCACTGTAAACAATTTGGCCCTGATAGGTTTCTCTCTAACAAAATATTTAACATCAGACCACCCTGGATGACATGGGTTACATCTTAGTGATTTTATGATGCAGGCCTTTTCCAGATTGTCATTCCCCTTTAATGATTTTACTAATGTTGGATCGTTCCTATTGGTCTGTTCATCATAGAATGTTGGCACAGGACATTCTGCGAGCTCAAATAAGACAGGAAAATAAGAAAAATAAATGTAATATAGCACAGGTAGCGTATAGTATCTGAGTATCTGGTGGCAAAGGTTGATGGCAGTGTTTCAGTAAAGTTTCTCCACCGCTTCAGACTGCAGCATCAGAATGGAAGTGCTGCTTATAGCCAACACACGTTCCTGCAGAACCTCTGCACTACAGCAACACAACTGTGTGTCTGTTCATCAGCCATGAGTCGTGAGTCTTGGGGGTATTTTTAGTGAGCTTGGCGAGACTCTTGCCACTGCAAAATGTGACATATAATAATAAATAATAAAAAAGCTATATAAATTATAAGTGAACATATCCTGTGGCAGTGCCATAAACTTCTAAGCTGAAGCTGTTGTGACTTTGAGCTCTACGTTTTTTTCTGGAAGTGTGTGAGGTTAGCAATCTTTACTTACGAAGTGAAACGATCTGTCAAATATATTTTCACTTCTTCCAAGCATTTATGTATGTGTGTGTCTATGTGTGTAGGCGTCTAATCCTGTCCCTGTAGTGTTCAGAATGTTTTTGTAAGCATCTATGAATACACACTCCTTCAGTGTGGTGTTGGTGAGGCCTGCGTGTGTATCCACCAGTTCAGGCCACATTGTTTAACGCATGCCTGGGCTAATTCGGCAGCGAAGCTGCTACTTTGCTCGCTGGCTTTTTCCTCAGGGCATGTTTTATTTCTGAGAGCTGAACATAATGATTATAGGGAATGTGACATGGAGCCTATGTGTGTGTGTGTGTGAGTGTGAGTGTGAGTGTAAGAGACAAAGATTATTACAAAGACACACATTTAGACACACACTGCAGTAAAACAGTAAGGTCATTAGCGCCACGTTTGTGTGTGTGTGTGTGTTGGCCTGGAAGCATCTTCACTGCAGAAAGCTTCCTCTGAAGCTTAACATGTTTCATCAAAGCCCATGCGTTGTCAAAACATGCAGTAGCTAGCGTCTTTGGGATTGCTCATTATGCTTTCACAGTGTACTCTAAAGTATGCACCTAACAGTTACAGTCACAGTCTAACAGAGAAGCTAATTTCAGACTCATTGAACACACAGCCAAGTGCTGTTCCACTCCACACACCAGGCAAGAAGATGGTAGCAACTAGAAGAATGTGTTAATGGCATCATTAACCCTCTAATAACAGCTGCCCTCCTACAGACAAATCACTCAGCGCTATGTCTCAGCTCCATTTACTCCAGTGCATTTGTCTTTTCACTTGATTCTGTGCACTGCATTTATCTGTTCCTTATGCCTTTTACATTTTAAGAACTATATTTGTCTTTAAGCATGCATTCTCATAGAAAACTGGCTTCATCATGTTCACATACTTACCTAAGCATAAGTGTCAATAAACTAAAACCCTAATAAACAATGATAAACATAGTGACATTTGATGAAGTTAGTATTTGGTTAATATGATCACAGCAAAGAAAGCGACTGTGTGACCTTTGCAATTGGCCCCTAATTCAAGGACATTGCTACAAGTGTTTAAATGTTTGGTCTGTTCTGCCAATGTGACCAATTCATGATGAGAAACCCCACCAGTGTTTTCCACCAGTACATTTGACGATTTGTCCCATCAGAAAAGTCGCACCACAACAAATACAGTGAGCGAGCCAGTTCAGCGGAGTAGCTTGCCATCACATTCCTGCCTCCGTACTGCCCCTACACTGCCCCTATTGTTCAAGTGCATAAGCATCACAGTAATTTCTGAGGACATGCCCGACTGATGCACCAGGCAGATACAGGATACAAGAGGTGCCGTCTAAAAACTTTTCTCTATCTTACACACACACACACACACACACACACACACACACACACACATATATATAGTGAATAGTAGGGAAGGGTATTGCACACCTCAATATAAATCATTGTATTTATTTTATTAAATTCTATACGCCATACTTTCATGATCTATATTTATTGCTTATAAATCTGTTACACAGGTAATAATAACAGCTTAGTTACTTATAGTCTACTGCTAATATAATAGGTAGTGAATGGTCTGTTTATTCATACAGTTTTCATGCTGAAACTGAAAGGTTATATGGCTCCCAGCATTGAGGTGGACCTCATGTTTTAAAGAGACATGCACATTTAAAGCATTAAAGTGCATGCCTGCACAGCAGAAAGCCAGCCAATGCATAATCTTTCTGCATTGTGGGGCTGAGACGCGACGTGTTTCCTTGTCTGAGCTGCTCGTCTCTGGCTATCTGCCTTTGTGTGTTATGTTCTGCTATTTGCTTGATGATTTGGCACATTGATATTTCCTCAGAGGCTCTTGTCATTGCAATGACCTTTAGAATGCCGACGCAGTCACATCTCCTCCACTCTGTGCTCTGCTTCACACTCCACTAAATACTAACCACCACATACATTGACCCACGCTGCCTAACAAAGCACTGTATATATAACACTGAAATGCTTTAATATTTCATCCTTTATAAACCAAGGGTGTGTGTGTGTGTGTGTGTGTGTGTGTGTGTGTGTGTGTGTGTGTGTGTGTGTGTGTGTTCAAGCTCATCCCTTTAATATGCACCATCTCCTCATACTTTAAATGACCTTCAACAAAATCTTTCTCTCTTTTTTCTCTCTCGCTCCAGCTACCTAGCTGTCTTTCTTTGACTCATTTTCTCTTTTTTCTTTCTCTCTTACTCACTCACATTCCTCCCTCTCTCTTCTCCTTTGTCCCGTTTCTCTCTATTTGGCTTGGTTAATGGTAATGCAACTGCTCAGTTTAATTAATGGGACTTAAATGTACTGTATGTATTTCCCTATCTCACACTCAGACTGGCAGAAGCCATGGCATGTTGTTCTCCCTCAATGTTGTCATCAGTAAGACTGAAAAAGAGTGTGGCGTGGTCGAGTGCACTGGGACCGCTCAGTAACCTGAGAAGCGCCTCCACCACCAACACCGCTGCCCTTTTGGGTTTTCCGGTGAAACTGCTTGCCAAAAATGCTGTCCCTGCACCATACCTCCCATTGAATACACACACAGGCAAAGGTGTACACACATTGGACTGAGCTCAATGAGATATAGAGAGGGAGAGGTCTTAAAATGACACGTTGGCAAGAAAAGTCTAGTGTACACAGTTTTTCCCTTTTAAAACAGATGACTCATGTTTTATGTTATTCGTTTTGGACTGGAGCTGGGAGGCTAATGTAGCTAACAAGTAATGACAGATTTTTCTTTACCTGCATTGAACAAACTAGATGCTTCAATCATCACACTTGCTGATTGGAGCTTATAGTTGATTAACATAGAGCAAACTATGTTTTTTTTTTTTTACATGAATGCAAATTATTTTTGTAGTTTAACAAAACATCGTCATCATAAACCATGTAAGCAAGTGTAGATGTTAGAGGTAAGTGTGTGACGAATGAGGCAGGCAGTGTACACCGTACCTTCCTAACAAGCTTCCAGTGCTCGTTAGCTACATTAGCTTGGCATCTCAGGAGCAAAATTCAGATACCCGACCCATCTTGGTTGACTGGGAAATTAGATTTTTCTTGGCCAAGAGACGTCCTGCTACATACCTACAGTGTTGTTTTGTGTACAGGGTTGGGTCAGTGATGTGACTGCTTAATAGTGATGTGCCAAAATAATCCATATGGTGATATATGGTCACCCTTGCTCACACAATACGATAATCGATACACCGACAGCAATATAAATATTTTAATTTTCAATCATTCAGTGCAAATTTGACTCACTACTTCAATGTTTCCTCTGGGTGGCGCTGCAGGACACAGGGAAACTCATCAACAGAGAGACACATTGAATGTTGGACTGAAAGAAGCCCAGTCACATTTAAATCTAAAGTCTGGATTTACTTTGCTTCACTTTTAGAACATTGACGGAATAGATTGTGGATTATTTTATGACAGTTGTATCCTTGCGGGTCTTTTTCCCACATGAAGCCTACAACCCCGTTGATGTGATAAACATGCTTCAGTAAAATCCTAAAGGGCTTCTATGAAAAAGAGGGAAAAGATCCAATAATGCAAGTGTGCAGAAATGCTCATCCCCTCCGATATTTAGCGCTTACTGTCCTTAATAAATATTTTGATCAAACAAAGACTCTGTAATTTGTTTCAAAATAGAGATAAACTAGACACTGTACCGGAGGGACCCGCCTTCCAAACACACATCATTGACGTGATTGGTGGAGACAAGATGACTCTTGACTCGTTTCATGGGAGCAATTCATTGTGGACTATGTAGTGTCTGGTGCGACAAAAAAGAATACGGCATAAAAAGTTGTAAAGAGAGTTTGAGTAGTAATTTTAGTTGGCAGCACATCGCTAGAAGGAAACAGAAACTGTTCTCTAAAAGAAGAAAAAAAGAATTAAAGCCACAGGTCCCAAACAGCATCACACTTTAGAGTGAGTCTTTGTGCTGGTTTCTGAAGAATGCATTCATGTTAAACTTAGCAAGTCACTGCATTCACTCTGAAGCCGAATTAGCGGATCACCCGCACTTCTGACCACGATAGCAAAGAAAATACCGGAAAGGTAACGATAGCATTGCTGTTACTTATGTAAATGAATAATACTTCGTGTTTCTGTGATATATCTCAATATCACGGCCGTGGGATATATCCATTATCATAGAATCGCTGTATCGTGATATTATCGTTATCTCGGGTCACATATCGCGTATTGTATCGTATTGTGGGATACCCTGTGATTCCCACCCATACCGCTTGAAGACTGAGAAGACAGCTCCAGTATTTAAATATGGAGTCAGCTTTTTTGTCTGTCTGCTCCGGAAAGTCCCTTCATCGTTTGTGGCGTTTAGGCGCAGTGCCCAGGGTCATCTGATGTGTTGACTGTCTCTCTGTCTATTTGTCTCTGGCATTTTATGTTCATTGCAGGCACATCTGTCTCTATAATGCTTCCATTTCTTCTGCTGCCTGTCTGCTCCACTATCTATCACACCTCTGTCTGTCTCTCTCTCGCTCTCTCTTGCTCCGTCTCGCTTTCTCTCTCTCTGTTCTTTCTCTATTTCTCTCTCTCTCGCTCTCTTTCTCTCTCTCTTCTTTCTGTATTTCTTTGTCTGTCCTTCTCTCTTCTGAGGGCTTCTCTCTCTCTCTCTCTCTCTCTCTCTCGCTCTCGCTCTCTCGTGCCTTCTCACCTGTCCCCGGAGGTTGAACAAGCAAGAAACAAAAATGTGTTTGTACAATAAGCTCAGCAATTTTGTCTCTTTTTTTCCTCTCTTCTCTCTTAATCCCTCTCCATGTCCTTGTATTACAGTTACACAGCAATTATTAACTGTGCTCACTAAACCCCACAAAATTCCAGCCTAGCTAGGCAGGGTTTAAGTCTCAGTTTGACCTTAACTCCAACCTTAACACAAACCTTAAGTAGTCACTTTCACTTCACTCAATTAAAAATGCAGTAATTAACTATATAAATAAACAAATCACATTTTTATGCTGTTGTGTTGGAATCAGATATTCTTTCTTTTGTTTTTGTTTTACAAGGACTTGGGTTATGTATTCACTGTGATGGGTTGGACTCCTGTTCAGGGTGTCTCCTGCATTGGTCCAAATTGGATAAGCAGTTTGGATAATGGATGGATGGGAGTGTGTGTTATGTGTTCATGATTGACATTATTAGGCACAGTTATGATAAATTCTCCAGTCTGAAACAGCAGGAATAAACCTATAGATAAATATTTGGCGACTTTTTATGCATAATACAGTGACTGTTCATACACAGTAAAGCAGTTCACTCAGGGCTGGTGTTGAGCTCATGTTTCTGGCCTGAATGAAGTACTGCAGGTTACTCATAGCACTGTCATTTTATAACCTGATATTATGGGCAATTTAATGGTCAGACCAAAACTACATGTTTGGGCACTATAACTGACATGTGTAGTCAGTGGTTAAGAAGGATGATAAACACAAAGAGGAAGAAAAAGCCCATTACCAGCCTAACAACAAAAACAACAATTATGGTAAGACTAGGCATGGCTACTTTTATTTGTGCCCTATTGACGTATTTCTTCATGAATTTGTTTAATTTCATAATCACAAATATCTACATTCACCTAGAATCAGTAGTCAATATGCACGTTCTCCAGAGAGTAAAAATTACTATTAGCATTTGAACTAATAGCACTAGCATGTTAGCTTTCTAGCTATGTAATGTTCAAATGGTGAATTTTTATTAAAGGGTTAATTTAGAAAATATTGCAGTTTTTATTGTGGCACACTTTTTGGTCACGCTGTATAGCTTGGTAATTGTATCCTCACCTGGAACAGTTGAAATAGCTGAATAAAGTTGCCTATACAGGAAGATGAAGGGGAAATTCTAGATTCAATAAGGTTTATTGTCATTTCGCATGGTAATTACCGAAATACACAAGCTGAAACTAAATTTTATCACCAGCCCCAACAGTGCAATAATCAGTACAAATACAAATATACTCTGGAATGCAGTAATCTAAAATAATAAAACAGTAAAATAAGTCAAGCATCAGCAGAGACACTAGGCTCAGTTGTGAACAGTCGCAAATTCAAACTGAGATTCATCACGGCTTAAGCTCAACTAACATAATTTATTCATCCTTTATTAGTTTTTTTTCAATTCCACAAAGCTTTTGTTTCTGCTAAATTACATTGTTATGTTGTTAATATTGGTTAATGGTTTAATGGTGTATCAGCACAAACATCTGCTGCTTAACAATAGAGGTCAGTTAGTGACTCAGTCAGACATCCCAGATCACCCCACAAGAAAGGTATGTGGCCTACAATTAACATTAAAGTAGTAAACACAACAAGAATGAATTAACAGTATAAGACATAAGAACGTGAAATAAAAAGGAGTGGGGGAGGGAGGGAGGTGTATGGTGTGGTGTGGTTTGGTGTGTGTTTAGCCTTGCTGAATGTATGTATGTCATAGAAATGAAAGCTTTTAAGCCTCACAAGCCCATTTTTCAGTTCTCCTCTAAGTTGGAATGACTGACTGACTGTCTGGGTGTTCGAGGCATGTCAATACTGGGAGTAACAGACACTAATGAATTGGCTGTAAGTGGAGCTTTGGGAGGAGGAATGTATTACACATTGTGCGAAGCCTGGGAGTGCTTGTCGTTATGCGGTACTGTACAATATTTTCACCTGAAACATACACATACAATTTCAGGATATGGGGTCATACAAATGTATAATATACACATTAATTTATGTGAAAAAAAAAAGTGCGCACCATGGAAATTGTGGGCATGATCAGACCAACATTACAAACACTTCGCATAATTGTCCACCAGACATTGACAACAACTTGCTGAGTATTTTTTTTTGTTGTTGTTGTTTTTTTTTACCATACCTTTCATGCAAAATTCCTTCAGTTCACTAGTCTGTTGAAAGGTGTACCTCCAGTTAAGCCTCATCTTTTAGAGATGGCCTCACATTTTCACAATTGAAATGTTATGATGTAGAATTCATAAATGAATCAATGACAGCAAGCTGCCAAGTTGCAGAGTCAGCAAAATAATCTCAATCCATAACATTTCCACCACCATGCTTCACAATTGGTATGGGGCTCCTCTCTTGAAAAGATGTTTGGCCTACACTACACATATATAATTATTATGGCCAAACAGCTCTATCAACATAATTTCAAAATACCATTATCTCTATATGTCCTTTGGAAAACTGTAAGCCTCATCTAATGTTCTTTGAAAGAGTATTTTCCCAACATTTCCCATTTAAAATTTGTCGGTTCATTTTCTGATTTTGGATGTAAGCACTTTTATTTCAACAGCTGCAAGCGTTACCTCCTGTGATGAATGTCAGAGCTTCTTGGAGGCTTCTTGTCACATCACACAGACTGCTCTTGAGCTTCATTTTCTGGGGCAGCTAATACAGTACAAATTGGCTGCCATTTCAAATCTAAGCCAATTTTGGATGATTTTCTTTACAGTAGAATGACACCTTATCTGGAACACACAATTCTACATTTATGGAATTAAGTGTTTTTTATTTAATGTCATTTGTTGGAGTCTAATTAACACTAAAGCTTAAACCCAGTATCCAATTTGTTTGCTCTTTCAGTTAAAAATAGATTTTGTTTAAAGTGTTACAGGTTCATTTTGCTGACCAATGCGAAAGTGACAGTTTGTCGCAGTGAACACACCGTCACACAAAGTGCACCATAACATATTTGACCTCAGCATTTAACCCATCACATGTGCACACAGAGAGCAGCGTCAGGGGAGCAGTGTTGCAGGACAGTACCTTGCTCAAGGGTACTTTTAGTGGTGTCTGGACTTGAACCTGTGACCTTCTTTTTTCAAGGGCGATGTTCTAACCACTAGGCCACCACTGTTGCAGCACCTGGCTTTCCCAGACGGTCTTCCATCCAAGTACTAACAAGCCGGGCCCAACTCTGCCTAGCTTCCGAGATCAAATGAGATCAGACGTGTTCAGAGTGGTGTGGATGTAATGTTAAGTTTGCTTTGTTATAGGCAGGACATTTTTGTCCAGAAAATGTACACACACACACACACCACACACACACAGCAGGCCAAGTGTCGGGGTTGCCTGTGTGAGTTCTCTAATGCTTTAAGTGTAGTGTGTGTGTGTGGGTGCCAGGTGTCTAATAGAGCAGCTCTTTCAGGCAAAGAGACGCTTCCTCAGTGGGATCATATCACAGGGTGCATTTACTGCAAGAGTGCACGACTATCTGTATACTTACAAAGACACATGGAGCAAATGCATTGTATGTGGGTCTTAAAAATTGAAGTTGTGTTTGCTTTTCAATCTTTTATATAGAATAGCACATCAAACAAAACTTTTCCCACTTCTCATTAATGAACAAATAAAATATGTTAGTGTTGCAGAGTAATATTTTTTCTTGAATTCTGCCTCTTGTCATTTTGCTGTCATATACATAATTCTTTTCACATTCCTTTGTGGGTGTGCGTATGTGTGTGTGCGTGCGCGTGCGTGCGTGCGTGTGTGTGTGTGTGTGGTCAAATCCCAAATGTCAATGTTACTGCACAAAGGTAAATTTTTATTGTGAGTGACTGTGAAATGGACTTCATGATTGTAGAATTCTGTGGTCAGCTTCTTTATGAGTTACTGTATGACTGAAAGCTAATTTATACTATGTGCCAACATACTTAACAAATTAAGCCTGATCCAAAACAGCACCAGTGACTCACTGCAGCATGGCTACTCTGACCCTGTGAATGACTCTGGTAGGATATTAGTGAAATGTGCCTGTCCGGATGGGTGATGAATACAGCAAGAGTGAAAGGAAAAAGAGTGAAATAGTACATAAATGGGTCACATACCCATGAAAGGAAATCTGCTGAGGTTATATATTTACCCTGACGGACAATCGGAATTCCAATGTGTCCTGCTGTCATTAAGATAAGGTTTTGCAGAAAAAAGGGGAGAAAATCAATTCTCCTTGAAATCGTGCAAGGTCAGTGCACATGGCCATGAAAGAAGGGAAGATGTGGGGAGGGGAGGAGGAAGAGTGGAAGCGATGTGATAGCTCTGAGCAAAGAGTGCGGGTATTCTGACTTATTCTTTTGAGAGAGACATTACCCCAGCACTGTTACATATACCTTTAATGAGAAAAAGAGATTATTTTGCTGCTGATTATTTTTAAACATAATCTGAAAACAAAATGTGACTAGTCAATGATTCATGTTTCTACAGGAAATGGTGCATTGTGAAATATCAATTTTCACTTACTTTATGATTCTGACTGAAGTAACTATTCACCCAGCAGTGGAATACTGACGAAACAATGCAGCAAACCTTTTTTTGCATTCTTATGTTCAAAAAAACTTAGTTTGTTGTGCACAAAAAAAATGGTTTAAATTGTCAAATTTTTTAAAATTTTATTAATGTCAATGAAGTGGAACTCAATCATCAGCTTAAGACAGCTGTCAACTGTTGCTTATCCTTAGTAAACTCTAACCATCAGTCATCTAATGCTGTATTAATAACTCAAAGATGCCCTTTGACTGTATTGTGTGGTGTTTCAGAAAGTATGGTGTTAATTTCCCGGGCGTTTGGAGGGCAGAAGCAGTAATGAGAGAGTTATGTGGGCTGAGTTTAAACCTGCTCCTGAACGGCGTTGTGTTAGTGTTGCATGGCTGCTGATGTTGACAGTGAGCATTAACATTAAATGCTTTTTGGAACAGGGCCGGAAAACTCGCTGCCTGGCAGGTAGCTTTTTCTGCATCAGCGTGGTGGACCCATTTCGAGCGTCTGGTATGCACACCTGTCCCCCAACAAATCCCCCCCCCCCCACCCAGACGCTTGTTACTGAGAGAAGAGGATATGAGAGACCGTGCTTATACCTGTCCAAGCCCAGAGGGTGTGTGTGTGTGTGTGTGTGTGTGTGTGGCAGGAGAGGTGCTCTAGGCTGACAGGGCTAGCCGGGTGCAGTGGTGCACCAAAATTATTCCAGTTACTGCAGTTTAAAGGAATACATCAGTTTTTTCTTACCTTACTCCTATCTTTGGCATCTGTAGCATACGACTGGTTATCACACATTATAATATCTATTTACCTGTGCAGAAAAAAGACTTGAGGACTCACAAAACAATTAGAAAAAAAACAGTTGACAGTTTCTTTTGATTCCAGTGATAAATGATGATAGAGGATTGGACACAACAGGTTTTCTGATTTTTTACTAAGAAACATGTTAAAATAGCCTGTATTCTATTGAGGTGACATTAATTTGATGTTGAGAGATTAAAATAAGTATTCCTTTAAATGCCAGCGGCTGTGTTTGGACATACTGGACAGTGTTTAAACTAGGCACAACTATTATGTGCATATTCTATTAGCAACTAACCTTTTAATATTTCACTCATCATGATCAGTGACCTTTATGAAATCATGTCAGACTGAGTGGAGCACAAGCGTATAAGTTTTTGATGCCCGTTCTTTTGTAGAGCTGGTCCCTTGTGTGTTACCTGAACCAAAGCAAACGATTTAGAACAGTGAACCTGCTCTAATGGCTATTTTCACTTCTCTGACTGAAGGTCTTTCACAGAGGACCCGACCATCCTTCTCTCCTTTTTGCACTCCACATGCTCATTGAGATGCGGGCAGTGGCTGTTAACACATTTGGTGAAATCCACTACGAACAGCAACAAAGCAGCTGCTTGAAAAAGAAATAAGCCATTTCCATAAAATTAGCTTAGCAAATGGAGCTGAGAAGCGGCCCTGCGGAGCAAAGATGAGAGCGGCTGGTGGAAAGAACATGCTCTGAGCCCACAGACACACTCTGTTTTCCACTTATCTTGACAACAGGGTCTGTCAGATTTAGCTTGGAAAATGTTTACAGTGCAAATAGTTGTATTTCATTTTGTTTTGAAGAATATCATAGACAGTATAGCATAATCAAAAATGGAATGGTACATTCAGAAACGTAATGTGTCAAATTTACCTGTTTCTAATGTATGCATCATATTATTATACATAGAATATATTGCATCAATTCTAAATTTTCTTTGTTTACTTGGCAGTAATTATGTTAATGTACCACAGATTCCCCACAAAGGTCTGCCTGTCTGTCTGTCTGTCTGTATGTGTATTTATCTATATAGTAATCTACCTATCTAATAATCAAAATATTCAAATATATTTGAAAAAAAAATATTTGTAAGAAGCCTTTTATACATTTTAATATATACAGTAATATGCAAAAGTTTGGGCACCCCTTTATAAATAACAGAAGAAAAAATACACAATATTTTAAGCAAACATTGAGGAATAGTTACTTTTAATGTCCTAAATTGAATAAAAATATTTGCAAAAGTTTGGGCACCCAAAGTCTCAGATTCTTTTTACAAGGTTTCAGACCTTAATCAGCTTATTAGATCTGATGCATGGCAACAGCTGTCATTAGTAAATTCAATTCAATTCAATTCAGTTTTATTTATATAGCGCTTTTTACAACAGAAGTTGTCACAAAGCAGCTTTGCAAATGTCATCTGGTGCCACTTTCAAAGCTAAGCAGCTGTGTAAGACTCTGAAAATGGAAGTTATTGATGCCCACAATGCAGGAGAAGGATACAAGATGATAGCAAATTGTTGTTAGCTTGCATTTTCCACAGTGAGAAATATAATTAAGAGATGGCAGTTCAGGGGTACTCTGGAGGTCAAAATGAGAGCTGGAAGACCTAGACAACTGCTCATATGTTGGTCAGAAATGCAAATCTAAATCCCCATTTGACTGCAAAAAGATTTAGTAGACTCAGGAGTGGTGGTGCACTGTTCCACTGTCTTTCATGGAAGAGCCAGCAGAAGAAAACCATACCATCATCTCCATTATAAAATCCAACATCAAACGTATGCAATAGAACATCTACAGAAACCTGATGCATTTTGTAAACAAGTGCTGTGAACTTACGAAGTTAAAATATAATTTTTGGCCACCATCAGTAAAGGCATGTTTGGAGAAAAAAAGGAGCAGCTTTTCATTAAAAGAACACCTTGCCAACCATTAACCATTATCATGCTTTGGGGTTGTTTTGCAGCCGGTGGCACAGGAAACATTGCATGGGTGGAGGGAAAAATCCATTCCACTAAATAGCAAATTCTAGTAGCAAACATCACACCATCTGTAAAAAAGCTGAAGCTGAATAGAGGATGAGCTTCTACAACAGTGACATTGATCCTAAACAAACCTCGAAATCCACCATGGACGACCTCAAGAGACACAAGCTGAAGGTTTAGAATGGCCATCGCAGTCTCCTGATTTAAACGTCATTTGACAATTTGTAGGTAGATCTTAAAAGAGCTGTGCATTCAAGACAACCATAGACTATTACAGAAGTAGAAGCTTTTTACAAAGAAGAATGGGAGAAATTCCAAAGTACAAGAACTGAAAGACTTTTAGCTGTAAAACGTGTTTGCAAGCTGTGAAATCTGCCAGAGGTGTTACTAAGTACTGATTATGTAGGGTGCCAAAACCTTTGCACAGTGCCATAATAATGTTTTTATTTGTTATTTTTGTTCAATTTATGGCATAAAAAGTAACTATGCAACAATGTTTGCTGAAAATATTGTGTATTTTTTTCCATGTTCAAAATCACCAAAATCTGTTATTTATCAAGGGGTGCTTAAATTTTTGCATCTATCTACCAATACAGTAATGTATCTATCTACATAATATTATTCATTAACATGGTAATGTCATGTCATGTGTCTCCTGTGTGTTGTGTGTTTTTTCATATTGAAGGGTTTTTATTTTGGGTGATAGGAATGATTTGGCTCTGCTGCATCCCAGTAATCACAGCACAGACAGTGCCACACATCTTCATTAGAGGATTAGCTGTGGGAGATGGATCCTGCACTCTTTTCTCACTCCTGTGCCTCTGCCTCATCCTCTCTTTTCTCTCCTCCTGTCACTTCCACTTAGACTGCTCTCTCGCTTCGGACACACACATACACAAAAAACACACACAGACAAACACATTAGAAGATACTGTGAAGACACAGACACGCACATACACACACACACGTTTTATACTGTGTGATAGATATAATATCTGATCTGTGTGTACAAACATTTCCCAAAAAGTTAAATAATGTAATAAAAACAAAACTCTGTACTCCTCTTGAATCTTTAAGTGAGAAATGTGCAAAGAAATGTTTTTAAAAATTGTTAAAATTAATAATATTTTGTAAATAGAAACACAATTTGAATTTGCGGCCAATAATACACTCAAAAAGTTGGAACAAAGTAATAGTAAAAGGTTTATAAAATACCTAAGTTGCATCAGTTTTGTATCATATAGGTGAGGAGTGACTGGGGAAAAAGCAAGATTTTGGTTGTGCTTACCACTTTCATTACAAAGAATTTAGGTCTTTCATCATTTACAATACAGCCACTGCCTCAGGAAATGTAAACTTGAAGTCCATTACACAAAGAGAAAGCCATATGTCAGATCTTTACAGAAACACTGTCAAGTTGTCTGGGTCTGAACTTATTTCACAAGGGCCAAAATGTGCAAAAGCCAAGATCTGTTTGGATATGGGAGTGCATCAGTGACTACAGCATGGGTGAATTGCATATGTGTGATGGTACCACTGACATGGAGGCATGTGTTGAGATTTTAGAGAGACATTTAGTGATATCAAGGCAACATCTTTTTCTGGAAAGTCCATGGTTATTTCAGCAAAACAGTGACAATCTTCATTCTGCGTTTGCTACGACAGCATGGCTTTGTAGACAAATTTGTTTATGTTTACAAGATTCAAATTGGTCAGTAAAATTTTTTTTTCTTTGGAATTAGAAAATAAAAAATCTTGTTTTTATAGACTTTTATAAAAATGCCCAATCTTTTCCAGAAATAAAAACTCTAAAATTTAAAAATACTTTTAGCCTTAACCTCAGTAACAAAAAATGCACATTCAGTTTAAAACAATGGAACTTAAGCCTTTGTTTAAACCACCTAAACCAACTATCAAGCCTATTTTTCTCTGGTTCTCCTACAAAGTCAGGGTATTTTTGTACTGGACATGCACAAAAACAAACTTGCACACTTATGCACACATACAAACACATGTCTGCTATGCAAGCTCTTCAGTTGTTCCCTCAAGGTGCATCAGCAGCCCAGTAGGGACACCAACTCAAGACAGAACAAATTAAGGTCACAGCAGGCTGTGGACAGCTCACACAAAAAAAACCTGAGCTAGAGTGATCTGGACTGGCTCTTTACCACAGCCGTAATCTCCCCCAACCACACACACCAGGCATTCTGTAGCCATCATGGAAGTCATTTAGGTAATCCTCAAATCCCCCTAGTGGTTGAAATTACCCTTGTTCTTAGCCCCCAAGAAGGGAATTGATGTGCGTGTTTTTAAACGGAAAGGAGAGAGAGAATGGTGATGATGAATGACCATGTGGCCATGTGATGCGGTGTGTTATTGCAGCTCTGAGATTGGGTTTGATATCTCAGAGAGAGAGGGAGAGAGTGATGATCATTTTAGTGATGATCATTTTTCCCTTGAAACCACATTATCTTCAGGCATGACATAAAATGATATGGAATTCATTATTCAATCAATGACTGCAAACACAGTGACCCCAAATCATAACATTTACACCACCACGCTTCACAGGGAGTATGAGGTTCTTCTCCTGAAAAGCTCTTTGCTGTACTGAAAGCACACACACATACATTTACTGTGGCCACACAACAATATTTTAAAAGGCAGACTCATCGGACATGTCACCCATTGAGCAGGTTTGGGATGCTCTGGATCGCCGTATACGACAGCATGTTCCAGTTCCTGCCCAGTTCAGCTCATGCAAAATGGGAGCAAAACCGAAAGTGTTGTTTATATTTTTGTTCAGTGTATATTTCTGAAGGCCTTTAAGTGTTCTTTAGAGCCTGAAAAGGTAACACCACAGACTTTAGAAGCAAGGAAAACACCTGACCCTAGATGCCAAGTTTAAATAAGACAGATGTCTTAAGAAAAATGTCAATGATTGTAATTTGGAATTCACCTTTATCCTTACATACTGTATCAAAGGGTGTGAAATTATTGTTTATTCTAAATTGTTTTTAAAAATCTACAAAAAGCTTTTTTATTAAATGATTATTGTGTGTGTGTGTTTGTGTGTGTGTGTGTGAGAGAGAGAGAGAGCGAGAGAGCGAGAGAGAGCGAGAGAGCGAGAGAGCCTGGGGCTGGTATGGAGTGACTCATCCTGTTCCGCTGTGCAGTGCTGCATGCTGCTGGCACTAGGCTGCTGTTAATCTGCTTCATCTGTAAAGTTTAAAGCACGTCCACAGACAGAGGGTCTGTGCTTTCTGTGTGTCTGCCAGGATTGTAACATTAATGTTGCTTCTGCTTTTTATTTAGAGACTAGTTGAATGATTTTGATTTGCATACATATAGTTTCCTTTGACTTGGTCCTCATCTTCCTGCTAGCTGCCTGGTTCTTAGCACCTAGCGTGGAGGTAGACAAACCTCCCCTCAAGGGCAGTATCCAATTTTGCCTGAGTTTGCGTAGCTGTGTAATCCATAGCTGTAGGGAGGATGACCTTCACAGCATGGAGCAGCACATACTGCTGCATGAGCGAGAGAGGGAAAAGAGTGCTAGAGCAATGGAGAGACGGAAGGAGATACATAGAGTGAGAGAGATGGAGAGAAGGAAGGAGATACATAGAGTGGGAGAGGATGTAGTCTAGGTCAGATAACAGGTCTGTAGAACACAGTGACCTTTATTGAAGAAGCCTCTTTGGTGTGTTAAGGCAGCTCAAAATGCTCAAAATAACAGGGTAGTAAGAGGGACTACAGACACGACGACAACACCAATAATGGTACAATTGTTCTCAGTGTCACCTCAGAGCAAGAAGGTCTTTCTGAGTAGAGCATATTAGCTCTCTACATGTTTGTGTGGGTTTCCTCCAGGTGCTCTGGGTTCCTCCCACTGTCCAAAAGCCTTAGATTTAGGTGTGAGAGTGGATGGTTGTCTTTCTCTGTGTTGCCATGTGATGGGTTGGGCTCCTGTCCAGGGTGAACCCTCCCTTCTGCTCCCCTGTGATCGGCTCAACTTCCTATGATTCAAACGAAATAAAAAGGTTTGGAAAATGAATGAATGAGTGAATAATAATAAGTATAATAATAATAATGGAATTTTAACATCAGAAAAAACAGCAGGAAAAATAAGTATTTGACACATCAGCATTTTTATCCGTAAGGATATTTCTAAGTGGGCTATTGACACACATTTGCACCAGATGTTTCCATAAAGCCAAATATTGAATTCATACAAAGAAATCAGAACAGTTAAGTATACAAGTTGAGTCATAATAAATAAAGTGAAATGACACAGGGAATAAATACTGAACACACTTTATTTAATACTTTGTAGAAAAGCCTTTGTTGGTGATTGCAGCTTCTAGACGCCTCTTGTATGGAGAGACCAGTCGTCTGCATTGCTCAGGAGTGATTCTGAGCCATTCTTCCACACAAACGGTCTTTAAATCTTGAAGTTTCCTTGGGCCTCTTTTATGAACTTTGTTCTTCAGTTCTCTCCATACATTTTCTATGGGATTTAGGTCAGGTGATTGACTGGAACTTTCAAGCAACTTGATTTTCTTTCTTTGAAACCAGTTCATTGTTTCCTTGGCCTTGTGCTTGGGATCATTATCTTGCTGAAATGTCCACCCTCTTTTAATTTTTTTTTAGCTTTCTGGTAGATACCAGCAGATTTTTATCCAGAATGTCCCGGTACATTTCTCCTTTCATCCTGCCTTCAATAATATGATGTCTGCCAGTACCCCTTGCTGAAAAGCAGCCCCAAACCATGATGCTTCCACCCCCAAACTTAACTGTTGGTATGGTTTTCTTGGGGTGGTGGGCAGTGCCATTTCTTCTGCAAACATGGTGTGTAGATGACGATCATGCAGATGAGCTTCCCTGAGATGTTTTCTTTTGTCTGACCATACTATAGTAATCCCAATAATCCACAGGTTTCTCCAAATTGAAGTAGTACTGATAGGGGGCAGGGTTTCTCTCTCAATACTGACAGATTTTGGGTGATCTCCTGGCTTTCTATGCCATTTTGATCCTTGTTATCTTCATGTGTTCAATACGTTTTCCCTGTGTATTTTCACTTTATTACACATAACTCAATTTATGGACTTAAATGTTTAGATGTCTTTGCATGAATTAAATACTTGAGTTGATATTGACATGTGGTTAGAAATACCCTTATTGATAAAAATGCTGATGTGTCAAATACTTATTCTCCCGCTGTATTTTACATAGACAACTTTGAAAAACTAAATAAAGCAACAACAGCAAAATCATGCGTAAGTGAATGATTGCTCTACTGTTGTGCCATTTTGTTGCATTCAGAAGAAAAATGAATTACTCTATTGTTTGTTTTTTATTGTTACTGTTTACACCTGGACGCATTAGCTGACATTTCCATTTTATGATCCGTTATATGATATAAAAATGGTAAAATAACTCATAAAGGACACAAACAGCAGTGCGCTCTCTGACGCATGTGAATCCTCTGCTGCTCCCTGAGAGACAGCCCATCAGCTTCTGCAGGCGAATGAACCTGCTCCGGAGCAGGCAGCTTTGGGACACTACTGACACAGGGAAAAGAGCGTGTGCTTATCAAAGATTCATTCATTTCTGAGAGAGGAGATAGCAGCGGTGCAGTGATGGTGGGAGTTGATGAACCATGTGCTGTGCAGATTTAGCATTTAACAAGATCTCGACTCGAGACTTTTATCAGGACGTAAAAGAACTGTATGCACAGGTGCTGCCATCATCCTCAACTAAAAAACACTGACCTCTCAAACAGCCTCTTATCTCCCTTTTCTCTCCCCCCCCCCTCTCTCTCTCTTTCTCTTTCTTTCTTTCTTTCTTTCCCCTTTCCTTTTGTTATTAATGTGCCATCTCCTTTTTTTTCCCCC
>JBBIGC010000131.1:25246701-25257424 GCA_037576955.1 Lepidarchus adonis
GAGAGAGAGAGAGAGAGAGAGAGAGAGAGAGAGAGAGAGAGAGAGAGAGAGAGAGAGAGAGAGAGAGAGAGATATTTAAGACTGGAGAAAGATGTGCTTTGATTATGGTAGAGAATTCCAGAGTAAAGAGTAGTAGCAATAAAAGCCCTGAATATAAGTGTAAATAAATGGTGTACATATTGTACATCATGGCAACAATAACAGGTCATCTTTGTCTGTCTGTGTTCATCTATTGTAATCTGTACATGCAGTTTTTGTGGGGGTAATGACTTGTGTGGCTTTAACCCATACCTGCATGCGAGCACTAGCCATGTGAATAGAGTGATGTGTATTACTCTCAGCTGAGATGAAAAATTATTCTTGCTGGATTTGTTTTGTGCTCCATGCATTTTGTGTAGTCATGAATGATTAGTTTTCATCTGTTGGGCTTGACCTCAATACACTTACTGCTCTTAGTGTTTACCCAGGAAATTGACCCTGACAGTTCCATGTCTCACTGTCTAAATCTGTTGATGAAAAAATGTTGCAAGCCTGTATATAATAACCCAACAGCTATTGCTACTGGGTTTGAGGCTTAACTTGTCTCAGCATCAACCCTTAGGGCCTCTATACTCTGGGTGTGCTGTGCCACATCACATAGCATTCAAAATCTTCAAATCATTGCTTTTATTAAAGGTCTACCCTGGCACAGACATTTGAAGTTGGGTGCACAATAGTGCTCATTGATTCCCAGAGTTTCTGCCATTACTGTATTAAATTAAATATACAGAGTGTAGGGCGGCATAGTGGTGCAATGTTTAGCGTTGTCGCTTCACAGCAAGAGGGTCCTGGGTTCGATCACTAGGTCTGCCATGGGTGCCATTCTCGGTGGACTATACAAGTTCTCCTAGTGTTTGGGTGTGTTTTCTCCAGGTCCTCCAGTTTACTGTCCACTCCAAAAGTGGTTTAGCTTAACTGGCTGCTTTAAAATGCCCATAGGTATAAGTGCGTGTGAATGGTTGTCTGTCTCTGTGTTGCCCTGCAATGGGTTGACCTCCTGGGTGTACCCTGCCTTGGTCTGATGTCAGATTTGTTAGTCCAGCATCAACATTATAGCTTTATTGCTGGAGTTTCTGGAGAAACCAGAAACTGTGACCAGTATGTTAAAAGTAAGGATTCACTAATCTGGGGTTTCTAGGCAGTTGTAGATATCTAATATTTATCATGTACATTTGCAGATGCTGATACAGAAGTTTTTATTACAAGATCTACCCGGATTTAAAAAATAATACTCATATGTAACATTAATATTCTAAATATATTTTTCTAAGGTCAAATGAGAACAATCAAAACATTTAGTCCTCGGGTTATGTCATGCTCAACGTTTTGTGGTGACATTGCCAGCACCCATAAATTTATTAAGTCTTTTTCCGTCATTCTGACGTACAACGTTTGCGACGTAAAAACAAAGTTTGAGCGGGAAATAGACCCAGTGGAGCGAACGAATAAAAGTGGCATCATGTGACACCAAGCAGCGCTACAGCGCTTTACAAGGAAGAAGGCATTGTCTATTCACCATTTTGGATTCGCTTATTGCTTATTTCGACTTACAGTAAAAAATCATGTTACATCACATTTGGAGTAAAATGACCCCCCCATATATGAGACAATATCTACAAAATAAATTAGAATTTGGCACTTGCACTCTCACTGCATTCTATGTAGTACATCTAAATCCACTTTGTATTACATCTGCCACACTGTGTGATGCTATGCTTTGTGGCATGGTATCTGGTTTATGGCAGCCCTCATCTGTCTTATGTTAGTGTAGGTTTCTATACATGCAAAAGATAATACTTATGCAGATACATAATTTGTTAATTTTTTCTTGCTTTTGAATTTTTGTTTTTAAATTTTTGATAGAATTTCTCAAATTTCAAAGGATTGCTGGTGATAACTGTGACTTCTAAAGGTGTATGTATATTGTCCAGTTTAAAAAGCTTTCCTGCAGTATTTTTCACATTATATTCTCATGTAAAGGCTTGTATGCATTTTTCTTATCTTGGATGGGAGTTTTTCCCTAAGTGCCCATGTAATTAAGTCTAGATCATGATAGTGTTACAGGTGTTTGGGCGTTGTACAGTAATGTAGAATCTTTCAGTATTAATTATATCTGTGGCTTTAGGAGATTCAAGTAGATTTAATAGTAGGTCCAACTGTTGCTCCACAGTTGAGTGTGACAGTGGGTGCATTTGGGGCCTGCCTCCTGCAGAGTGAGGCCCCATGGTGCAGCCAAGAGCAGATTTATCATAGGATTAGGGTATGCGTCTGCCGCTGGGTCTGGAACATGTGAACAAGGCTGGGGGGCCACAGGGGGATACACAGAAAGACCACAGGGAAGTGGAAAGCACTTTTGAACTTTTTTTAAA
Organism: Lepidarchus adonis; assembly: GCA_037576955.1. Taxonomy (NCBI): domain Eukaryota; kingdom Metazoa; phylum Chordata; class Actinopteri; order Characiformes; family Lepidarchidae; genus Lepidarchus; species Lepidarchus adonis. The sequence goes on from JBBIGC010000131.1 coordinate 25,249,110, forward strand.
CTCCTAAACTTTGTCTTCCTGTAGCTTCCTGAAGCCTTGTGTGCAGATGGGGTTGGGATGACACTGTTTAGACCTGTAACTCAGGAGACAGGCTCAGCATTTTCCACCCGAGAGACAGGTCGTTAATTAAAGTCTCAGAGCCTGGATTCACCTACTTACCAGATCAAGCCTGGGTCTTTTTGAAGGCTTTTGGGCTTCAGTCGCGTTATTATCTCTCCAGGGTGTCATTATGTACATACAGTATATTTTATTAATTCAGATGAATGTATTTGAGCGCTTTGCAGCACTAACACCCTCTCTGAAAACAGGATGAATGTTAGTGTACAGCTAAACACTGCTCAAAGGTTTGAGAACAATTTAGGGGTGGGATTCTGATTGGCTAGACTATGTTCAGAGTCATTATAAAGGGGTAAATTACACATATTTGCTGACATGCAATTGCAGTACTGTTTGCGTGTACAGCAAATTATATTATTTACTGAAAATGGATGTATTCAGTGTTTTCTCTATATACTGTTGCTGTTTTATAAAGCAATAAGCTACTAAGGGCTTTGCATTACAGTTATTTTATTGTGGTAACAGTGTAGCACACAGCCTATCATGGCTTATTGCTTTGAAAATCTTCTGACCCAAAGGTCATTTGAGTCCTGAAATGTTTGAAGGCATAATGTATAGTTGGAAAGGACAGCATTCATCATATATACTGTCACACAAGGGATAAGTGCTGCCTTGTCTTAGCCTTAAGCAATCCACCGACAGAGATGTTGGCTGTCTGGTATTTACTACATGTTAAGCTGGCCACAACTATTAGGATTTTAGAGGTCCACCCAGTAACACTTTAATGTGTCAGGGCTTTTTAATCTGTCTAATGGGTAGTTTGGGAATCTTTTGGAGCAAGATTAAATAGGCGGATTGGACGTTGTGTGTTCAAGTTCACAGCATAACAATACAAATGATAGCAGAGCTTTAAAGTTTTTTAAATCTTGTGAGCAAAATACTGTCATGCATGTGTGTACACATTCAGCTGTCTCATTGCTCTCAGAGTCGGTGGTTCTTGGGCACACCACATTCTGTTGAGAGTAGGGGTCCCCAAACTTTAGCTGGACTCTGTATGTGATGAAACTGACAGGTTAAGTCCATTGGTAATAGATCTGCTTGATGTTCTGCAGGTTTGTTCTTGCTGGCTCTGCATTCATGATGCTTGGACTCAGGTTTCAGGTGAGGAGGGAGCTTCAGGCTGCATTTTCAAAACCTGTTTATTTGTACCCCTTCATTATTTCGCGTGAGCAAAATATGAGAATGATGGGGATCCCCTTCAACACAAGCTCATATAACACACCCTTGACTGAAAAGGATGTAAACTATGCTGCAGGATTGGAACTGATATGCTGCTGTCCTAATCATTTGTGCGCAAACCATAACAGTATATAATTCAGTAGGCAGCCAGTCAAGTTAAAATAGTGAAATTACAGCACTAGTAAACTGCGTTAGGGCCACTGTGATGCCACATTTGATGTAGGCTTATAATTTGTGGTGACATTTTAAATCTGCATTCTGCAATATGTTTTTTTTAATTTTTTTTTATCTCTGGCACTTTCTGACAAACATACAGCACACACAATGTGCTACACTGGTAAAGCAAAATTGATATTTCTAATTGGAGTGGCCTTGACAGATAACAAAAAATATGTTACAGCAGTTTATCTTTCGCTAAATAGTATTTTGTCTTGTCAACATTTACAGTACTGTGTTGGGTTTCCTCTGGTGCAATTTTAAGACAATAAAACAGGACAAAACAAGCAATGCCAGTTCTAAAAGATCTCTTAAATGTCATCTGTTATCATGATTGGAAAATATTGTGATATTGATGAAGCAATAAAGCCCAGAAATATACAGTTAGCACAAAGGGTGTCGGTGTGTAAATGTCCATTAAAAAATCGATATAATGTAGTCACTGAGCTGAAAGTCAGAGTGGTTTGATATGAAAAGTTTTGTTGTGGATATATGTACTGCATCAGACGTTTTGCAATAATGGTTCTAAATGTGCAGCGCTCATAATATTAAAACAGTGCTAAATCATAACAAATATCAGAAAAATTCTGATATTCTTTTAAATATCAAAAAAGGTGCCTCACAAAGCCTTGCATATATAATTCTGACCTGCATGTAGTTTTAAAAATATGCTTTAGGAAAAAAACCTTAACGATTCTGTGAGAAAGCTTCTTATCTAGAAGCATTAAACCCCAAGGTTCCTATCACCAATAACAATTTTGTCTGGGTACTTTCTTCTATAACAGAACATTTTATATAACACTCAGAATTGACCATGTTTACATATTAATCTATGAATAATTCTGAGTAAAACATTCCCATTAAATTAAACATGCTGGTATTTACTTTCTCTTATCCAGTCATTTACCTGCTGGCCACACACTCAGTTCCTCCATGTGGAAGTCATGGAGCTGTGACTAGAAGTGTGGAGATGATTCTCTAGTCTGCCTTCTTACAGCGTAATCCACCTTAAAGTGCACGGCATGATGCCAGTGCTTACAGGCTTCAAACCATTTGCATTCAGCGGAGACTGCTGAAAGAATCTTATCTTCCTGTAAAAGTTTTTTTTAGCATATTAAAACACTAGGGAACAGGGTGCCATAGGATAGGGCTGAGAAAGCAAATTGATTAGGAGTTGCAAAAAGTGATAAACTCAAGGGAAAACTGCAGTAAAACATTCTTTAGCAGTGCCCAACCAGGAAAAGCTACAGTAGCACCTCCTTGTGGACAAAAATAACCTTGCTTCACCTTTGTGTCCTAAAATTAAGTAAAGAAATGTTATTTTGGTTGCTCTAGTCTTTCAATTTTTGGTTGCTAATACAGGTAGAAGTGCTGTAAATAAGGTGAGGGGCTGGCAAGTTACGACAGTTCATAGGGATCAGCACTAGCAAGGGGCTCATTCTGGACATCTGGTTATATTGTTTTGGGGGAAAAAAAGTGTGTAATTTTGGAAAAGGGAATTGCATTTTTTGTTCTGTAAAGACAAATGGCCACATATTACACTAAAACATACTATTGTCTTTTGATTGACTACAGCCAATCAGATTTAGGCCTTTCAGTTCTTTAATTATAAAGGATTCAGATATTGTTCCTGAACTCGAGATGGCTGAGACTAAGTCTAGACAGTTATCTACTGCCTAATCCTCTTAACAGAAGCACTACTAATTTGAAATTACTGGTCAGACCATTGACTTTAATTATTTGCCTTATGGTGTTGAATTGTGTGAAAAAGAGCACTGACAAGGACAAAAGTCTTTGAAAGCAAATGTTGCTATCTGTAATATACATGAGCAGAAAAAACACACTGTGAAATATTAAAAATTAAATTTCATGCAATATTTATGCTGCTGTATGGTATGTTTTCAAGATATGGTGTGTGTGTGTGTGTGTGTGTGTGTGTGTGTGTGTGTGTGTGTGTGTGTGTGTGTGTCATTAGCTTTGCTAAAGAATATATTAGTGCATAATCATAACCCGATTGTGGATATGAAAGATGATGTGGTGACTAAATCAGGTACTGAAATCAACTTAAGTACATTAGTGCATTTGATTCCAACATATGTTGTTCTAATAGTGTTCAGTCATGTAACAAAAAATAAACCTTTTCAAAACACATCGCATGGGTAAGTCTACTGTTGTAATCCTTACTAAATTTACACTGTTTCTCCCTCTTACTGGTAACTTTCTTCATAAAATTATATAATTTCTCTTTATATAATGTCCTTTTCTGTAAAATTCTACCCCACCCTCCGACCCCCCTTCTGCTTCAGCTCACTGCTGCTCCCACATTTCTACATGTAGGGCGTCCATCTCATGAACTAAATAAAAGTGGTGCTCATTTTGGTAAATGCACCATGTGGACTCACATAATAGCTATATATTCATGTCTTTGTAGTTGCCACATTTAATTTGTCTCAACCCCTTCTCCCCTACCCCTGATAATATAATGTTGGTACTTACATACAAGCACAATTAAGCCAATAATGTATTACAATTTCCAAACATATTGTGTTAAATTGCCCAATAAATGTTTTAAAAATTGTAAACACAAAAACAATTATCATAAGAGATTAAAAGTGAAACTATGTATAAAAATTAATAGTGATTGCAAAGAGTAAAAGTAAATATTTCATATGTATTATTACAGAACAAACACATTTATTGAGTTATAATAATAATAATTATTATTGTTGTTATTATTATTACTATTATGGTTGTTTTTGTTGTTTTTATTTGAAGCTGAATTTATATAGCAGCTTTCACAATCACAAGATGGGTTGTGCATCATAACACACACATTCTTCAGACACATCTCAATAATACTCAATGATATCCCGGACGAGCCCCCAATGTTTAATATAGTTTAATATATTACGTATATTAAATAAATATGCAATATGTGTGTACATTTATTATTCAAATAATAATCAATAAACAATAAAAAGCTATATTTGTATCAATTGTTAAAGAGCATTCACATTTATTCATGAATAATAATAATAATAGTAACAATAATGCCATACTGTAGTGTCTGTATCTTATGTGTTTTGCTGAATGTAGTAGAGACACTATGAGGGAGAAACAGGTCCCTTAAGCGTGGAGCTTGACCTTGTAGATTTGTGAATTTCAGAAGCTGCTGCATTTACGTAACAAAATGGGGTGATGGTGCTGTAGAAGTGGGTGGGTTTGTGGGAGGGAAGTAAAGAAGAGGGTCTTTTTGTTCAGACAGTCTGAACTATTCAGGGACTCTAGAGTTAAGCAGACAGATGTGCTTTCACTATTTAGAATATGTATTCAGTTGCATCCCAACTGTGTGTATTACAACACTATTAACGTGAGTCATTCAAGTTAAAAAATTATTATTATTTTTTTCTGTTCTTCTTTGTTTGTTATTGTTGTTCCCCCAGCTTAGGAAGTTTTTCTCTGCCTCTGTTGCCCTTGGCATGTTCATTAGGGGCTTGGACCCGAATCTTCTAAAGCTGCTTTGTGACAATGTTAGTTGTAAAAAGCAGAATATAAGTAAATTTGACTTGTCTTATTTGATCTATTTATTGCATTTCAGTGCATTTTAATGATCACAATAATCACCCTCTATAAACTAATTTCACAGTAATCACTGAAAGAACGTAAACCATTGGTTTAAACCATTAAAGGGAAAGTTCTTTTAAATTACAGGTCACATGGAGCTTTGGACCGCTAAAATTGTTTATTCATGTCAGTAATTGCCCGGTAGGCAAAGTGCCAGTAAAAAATGAAAATGAAAATGATTTGTGTTTGTTTGTTTGTATTATTGAATGCTTCTGCGATTCATTTTAATGACTGTTGATGTTTTCTGGACCTGGCCCATACAGTTGAGTTAGCTCAGAGGACATGTGAGTAAGGTTGGTTGCCTGACTGTGATGCAAAGGATACATGCTAATTAAATGCACATGTTTAATGAGGAGTTCTCTCCACAGACCCTGCATGGCTTTCATGTGCCGGCATTGAGGTAATGGGACGCCTGCATTAGTTTATCTGTTGTTGACCCAGGCACTTTGAACAGAAGCACTGCAGTATACTTCATTGCAGTAGTGCAGCAGCTAACAGTGTTTATACAATGTGCTCCTGAGGTAAGATCAGCTAATATCCAGGTACAGTACAGTGCATAGCCTGTGAGAGAGAAAGCGAGAGAGAGAGTACTACAGCACATTGTTGTCTATTTTTCATACATTTGGCAATTATCTTAATAATTCATGTACACAGTGATGCACAAAACACATTAACTACGGTGTATTTGATTAATAAAGAAATCATGAATTCCTTTTGTCAGTGTTTGTATAAGCGATTGTGTGATATTACACTGCAGTGCTGTTTTGTCTGGAGGTTCATTTGGACCGTATATTGGCTTGGCAAGGTCAGGTGAAGGTTCTGGCTCTCTCCTGCCTCTCTGCAGACGACAGTGGAATACAAAGCAGAGCTGTGTTGCCGGTTCTCTAATTGGACCTAAACTGGCTAAATTAAAGAGCCATTTCTGGAGCTTTGGTCACAGCTGAGCCCAGGATGTGCCCCTGCAAAGGAGAAGTGTGGCACAGAGATAGGTGGTTGCTTATATTTTGTTAAGTATAAAAATAGTTTTGCGAACCAACCAAACCAGCATTTGGACTCTCTTTTGATCATATAGACAAAAGGCAATTGCATCGATAAATTACATACAAGGGAGAACTAGCTTCCTCCCCCTATAAGACAATGGAAATCTGCTTTCTGTGAGATACCTGAAATAAGCCAAAGTATTGTTTCAAATTCTAACAAAAATGGCAGTGTACAGCTTAACACGCTTGCAGGAGAACATTAGATGACAATTATGTTCTATTAGCTAACACATGCCCATGCTTTCACTGTGCTCAATAATTTGGTGACCTGCCTAAGCACTGCAAGGTCTGACCAGGGATGGTCGATATGTTGAAAGTTTTGAACAGGGGTTACCAAACTTACAACCCATTGCTCAGGGCTGGACCTTATTCCAACTATGCAAGCTAACTAACTAATTAGTAGTTTGACACCAGCTGACCAGTGTGTCAACCATCAACCCACCAACAAGTGGGATCTGATGAGATTCTGCTTGTTTTTAGTGAAAGCCACATGTGCCTCTCTAGAGCTCTTGTTTCTGCCTGTTGGTTTCTGAGGCAGTCTTTGGATATGGCAGGCCATCTATAAAAGAAGGATAAAAAAGAAATTAATGGCAGAAGCAATGAGAAGATACAAATGAAAAGCACCTTTAGTACTAACATCAAAAGATTAATCACACAGGATTGTCTAGGGGCTGATCTTTGGACTGTCTTAGACTTTCCTGGACAAATCATCACAATGAAATATTAAAGCAATGGCAAGAGACGACACAAAGCAAACCAGCAATATTCCTACAGTAATGTAGAATGAATAAGATGAAGTGTCCTTTATTAAGAATAGCACAGCTCTGATCTTCAGCTTTTAATAATGAAACTGTCAGAATAGACAGCCTTGTTTGCATTCCGTGGCAAAATAATGATGATGATGAGCAAAGCTTCTTCCCCTGCTGATTGCTTCCTCAAATGTACACCAAATGTTCCTGCTTACAACACTTATTTGATCCATGATAGAGTTGTCACCTGCCTACTGTAGTGTGCCACTGTGGTAATTATACATCTCAACCAGATTCTGGATGATTCTGTTCTAGCATTCCTCCTGTTCAGCTCATTAGCTTTGAGATGATCTCCTCTAATGATGTAAACATGCTGAGAATGTTCTCAAAAATCAGCTTTTTTTAATCATTTTCAAACCCTTCAGAAATTGTTTGTTTTATGTACTGTATGTTTGAATTGAAATGATTGTCATTTTACAACATTTTAATTGTGTATTTTCTTCATTTCTTATAAATTGACTCATTATTTGTTGAAAGGTTTGATGTATGTTGAGACCGAGATGCTGATGAGAACTGCTGGGTAGCTGGATAAGTAAACAATCTCACATGAGTTTGAACAACATTCATAAACATACTGAAATATCTGATGTGAATGATTTAAGGAGTTATTGATGGAAAACAATCCTTTTTCAACTGGTTTAAAAACTGAAAATTGAAACGGAAGGCTCTGAGAGATACAGTCTGAAATGACATGCTAACCATCTGCTGTAGCAGATATAATAGCACAACATTACTATTTATTCTTTTATTGTAACATTACATTAATGAATGGAATAACATTGTTTTACAGCTCTTAAACTAATAACACCATGTGAAGGATTTCTGCAGACATGCACAGAAATAGAATATAGGTTGGTTTTTAATGTACAGTATAGTCTAAAGCAAGGATGGCAACTCCAGCACTGAATGACCAATGTACAGCTCAGCTTTAAAGTTCCACTCTTTAAACAGATTGCCTACACCTGGTTAATAACCACTGGCCATCATGTGCTGGACATCGGGCCTCCAGGACTGACACCACTGCTCTAAAGAATTACAACCCACTAAATCTACCAACCAAACAGCAGTAGCACATAAAACAGGCTATCAAGTCGGCCTAGTCTGATTGTTTACGGACTTTCTATGAGTGACCCTTTTTTAACACACTTGCAATTCACTGCTCCAGAATGGAGAGAGTTTAGTTTCAATATTATCAATATTGAAACTCTCTGGTCAAACGTACAATTAATTCCTGCAAGAGAGAGAGAGAGACTACAATGTGCGAATGTAGCGCAATGTAGTCAACATTAAATCCCTCTCTCGAACTTCAGTTGATGTGATTGGCTGTAAA
>JBBIGC010000131.1:25275234-25299264 GCA_037576955.1 Lepidarchus adonis
GGTGTGTGAAGAAGCAAGCGTGGGAATTAGGTGGCGCAGTGGGACAAAGAGGATCACTTCTGAATAAGCTGTACACTATCGCACCCCTTCTTACACACACACACACACACACACACACACACACACACACACACACACACACACACACACACACGGGCGCCCTCTCACAGGCAGACGGATGCAGCTGAAAGATTCTGCCGGTGCTGAGGACAGAAAGGTGAGTGGCTCACATGAACAAGAAGTTTAGACACGGAGGTAAAACAAAGCAAAGCCCTCTCTGTACTCTCTAGGTACGACAGGCTGGACACTATTCAAAGCAGTGTAGTTACTTCAAAGGCTGTTTTATCTGCTGTGGTGTGTGTGTTTTTGCTCTTGCCAGTATATTCCTGAGTGTGCACTGTGGCAGTACATGTTACGCTTGTGGAATGTGGCACCGGTGTTTGCAGAGAAATGATTAAAAAGGTATCAGTCAGCCAGAGGGTGGGAAATGTTGCTTCTCTTGCATCTTCACTTGTGTGCATGAGAGTTAATTTCTAAGATGTATTATTTGTTACACCACAGCAGGTTCTGTACTTGCATTGAGTGAGAGGCATTTTAAAAGCATTTGTACGAATAAGAGTATCGCTCCGCCTAATTCACTCGCATAACGTTTTGCAACTTGGCAAACAATTGCAAATTGTAAAATGATAGTTAACGTTATCTGATGGAAGAATGGAAGAAATCAAAATTCCACAAAATTTCTACATTCATCTGCTTGGCTTAGCAGAGCATGGTTTTGTTTGGAACGGTGCTGAAATGTGTCTGTCTGGTCTGGTGGAGGCTAAAGTGAGCTGGATCGTTTGGAGATTTTGCTGGGAGACCCATATTTGATTCCCTAAAGAACCTGTAATAGACTGAAGAATGAAAGAAGCTCTACATAATGTAAAGGCTCTAGAACTGATAATTGAAGAACTTTAACATAATGTGAGTAGAAGTTGGTCTTTGAACCTGGAATCAATGCTGTTCTGTAATTGGCTGATCCAGTAGCTCCCCTGGTAATCGTAGTCCTGTGTGAATCCATGACAAACCTGCTAATAGACAAAGCCAAACTCTGTGTTTTTATTCTTATTGAATGTAAACGCTGTCACCTGTTGATGTGAACACCAGGCTATGATGATAGATATAATCTGTGCTATCTGTCTACTTTATCTTGTAGGAATCGAGCAGTCAAATGACAGATTACTCTGTAGAACCTCCTCTAATAAAACTAATGCACAGATGTGGTGATGCAGGTGTAAGTAGCTGCTGCTTAGTAGGTCACTGTGCTGATGCAGGTTCTGTGGGCCATCTTCCTGCACCATCACAAAGGAAAATAACAATGCAGATATTTATATCTTCTCTACAATGGCCTCCACAGACCCCGGATGACAGAACTTGTTTTTTCCTTTCTAGATATCATGTGTATGCTATTATCATCATCGTTTTAGCTGAGAGTGCTTTTATGTTAGTGAGATTCTATGATTCACTATGGCATGACTCATTTCAGTCCTCTAAAGTCAATGAAATGGGTGTGTGAGATATGGGCGCAATCTGCAAAAGAAGAAACTCTGGGCTATTTCCATTGCAGAGAAGTGACTCCCTGGATTTATGGGTCTGGAGACACATTTTGGGGAGTCTTCATTCTAACAGTGGCCTCCTTAAAGTGCTTTGAGTAGACTCTAATAAGCTTAAGGACCCTCAAACTAATCTTAGGCTAACGAGAACCCTTTCCAAACCTTTTTCCTCCTGCACACTCCTCCAAGGCCTGTCGACCATCTACTGGCAGAGCCAGCTAGTGCTGACAGTTGTATCTGTTCTATTGATGTGTTCTGGCTTGAGGCGTTCTGATTACCCAGCTAACTGCCAGCTCCAGTTAATCCCTGGAAGATTCATGAAGGCAAAGCCATAGAACAACATCATTGTGGCTAATCCAGTGCCTGTCTGGCTGTTGCAGTGTTGTAGACTTCGCACATGCATGGCACTATCAGAGTGCTGGGGTGGGTGGGTGAGTTTTGGGTGCACAGCCAAATGAGATAAGAGGGGAGCTATCCCAGGAAGTCCGACACTAGACCCGTTAACCTACAGATGGTGTGTGTCTGCACTGTCACCCTCTCTGTTCCATTCCTCAACTCTCTCCATATTTACTTCTAATAGAGGGTTGCTTGGATACAATGCCTGTGCTGAGTTTCAAACTGTTTTTGTTTGACTTAGTGAATATTCATTTGAGCCTCTCCCTACCGATACCCAGGCACAACGTTATTCGCTTGCTAAACTCTGTTGTTCTTAGAAGTCAAAGTGAAAGGCATGACAGTCACCTACATTAGTTCTGAAATGTTAACAATAAGTTTAGTGCAAATTTAGTAAGTGCCTGCTCGGATGTGGCTGAGAATACGTTGTTCAAAACTGTATTAATCCAAAAATGTGTGTATATATGTTTTTTCACTACATCATTTGAACATTATAGCTGTAATGTTAACACAGTGTAAAAAAATTATGATGAGTGGACCGATGAGTAGAAATGGTCCAAAAAATAAAATGGTTTTACCACATCTTACCCTAAAGTAATGAATGTTTTTACCTTATCCTTATAAAAAGTTATTGTTTTAGAGATCCTCGTGAAAGTGGACGCATGGGAGCCAATAATTATATATTATATAATTATATATTTTAGTGAAGGTCTGAAAGTATTTACATGTTCTCCAATATATCAAAGTAAAAAAGTAAATATTTTAACAAGTGAAAGTGTTTTTTGAATGGTGGCGCATGTGTGGTGTAGTACAAATCCATGAACAATAACAAATTAGTTGTTGGCAGTTTCATTTCGCTGGGTTTGGCTGGATGTTTTAATTAAAACAATATGTTCAAATGATTGGCATGAGAAAAAGAGAAAAATCACCTGGGCTCTAAGATGTGTAATGAATACTTTGACGGTCCAAATGCAAATGAAAGGAGCAAAAAGTTTCTTACTGAACATACTTACTTTTCCTTTTTTGGTACAGTACTTTTAATGCTTTTCAATGTACAAAAACCCAAGTAATGTTCCTCTTTTGAACATACGTATTTATTGTATAAATCAACACTGTAAAGAGCTCTGTAGGAATAACAGCTGATGTATATTGCACTGATGTGAAAGTGCATTGTTATTTCTCTAAAAAGTGTTGTTAATCGTAATATTGTATGGATTTATATATAGCCCACTCACAAAAACTCATAAAACATGTCATTTAATATGTTTTGATACAAAACCCTCCATCTAGTATATTTAAACATATAATACTTAAATGAGCAACAGGACAAATCTCATATAATCAGTAGAAACAGTTTGCCAGCTGAGCAAACACCGGGATCTCTCTATTTGTATGGAGCTCATTTTGACATTTTAAGCCAACCAGTTAAATTTATTCCAAGCTTAGGGTGATGGACACCTCGGCTGAAACAATTAGGGTGATGTCACTGGATACACCACTGCTAGGGAATGTTTGACAAAACAGTTAACGCAGCCCCATCCTTTAAGAGCTGTTCTGTTTACTGCCAGGAGCAGACTCATCTCTGGGTGAAGCAATTTATGATCTTTCCAGTCATTCTTCTCAACAAACCTTTATGGAAATATTACTTTTCTATTACCAAACTGGAAGAGATTGTTGAAATTCAGGACTGACATGTTCTGAACAGAGATGCTCATGAATTGACGTCCATGCTAATTGCTCATTCTCTAATTATGTCATGTGACATGGTGAGAGCCTGCTCAGGGTTAATGGTGAATTAGTTAGGTTGTCTTTGTTTATTAACCAAGTTGCCAGTACTCTGTAATACTACGCAAGGACATACAGTACATAAGAAACAGGGCTGACCTGGACAGTAGCCTGTTCTCCCTGACCTAGCTCAACCCACTGCACTGATCTCTAACCAACATGCCATTAAGACCTCTCCATCAAGATGATTAATGGTCTTGTCTGGCTCATGGATTCTGCATCTGTTAATAGAGTTTAGTTGAACTCCTTTCTCATTCTCCGATTCTCTCTCACTCTTTCTCTCTTCCTCCTTTTATTTCAGATGGATCCTGTTCAAAAGGCAGTGATCAACCACACCTTTGGAGTCCCTTTGGTCAAGACCAAGCGGCCCATCATCTCCTGTAACGTCTGCCAGATTCGATTCAACTCAGAGGTTCGCTTTCTAATCCTGATGCACTGTTCTGTGTTTGATTACTTTCTGTACTTTCATTTTGTGCTTGTTGGAGTGAAGCCTGTGTTTATTATTGTTACATTTCTGAAGACAGAGGGTTTGCACGTGACATAATCAGACATGCGTTTCGTATGCATGAAGGGTGTTATGTTTGGGCTTTTTTTTGATCCGGCTTCTCATTCCAGAAGTAGAACACTGTAAATCCACCTCAGTGCAGCTGCAGTATGTATCTGCATAACATTTCCTTGTTGCTGGGGAGGCCTCAGAGCATGAAACAGGATTTTCTTCTGCCTTTTGATTTTCAAAGGGCTTTTTAAAGTCCCTATCAACATGCAAAGTTGATTAAGATCTTATGGGGGGTGGACAGTAGTTTTAGCCAAGCATATGAGTGTGTTCCTTCAGTGATATAAAAGAGGCGTAAAGCCTTCCTTCTTCAACCAAAGAGAGTATTGGGACCCTCTCTTATTTTATGGGTTGTTTTCTAAAAGTGGACTATGAGATTAGTGGATGTGTGAGAGCTGTCATTCCTGTGGGTCGTAAATTAAACAGCATTTCAGTGTTTAGGCTTGTTAAAGAGTAACTGGACCCTTGATAATTGGTGTTGAGATCAGGTGGCAGCTGTGATAGGCAGTGCACAGTGCATGGGGCTAGTTACTAAGCGAGTCCTGGGAGTGTCCTGCAATCCTGCGCTATTTTTATGGAGCCGCACTGTAATCATGGGTGGAACGTGGTGTTTTTGGTGGAAGAGCTGTAATCTCAAGCTTCCACTCAGCAGATGTTTGGACCACTTTAAGCCCAGGCCACAGACACCAAAAGATGAGGGTTGAGGCAGAGATTTTTTTTGGTCGGCCTCTTAAGGCCTGTGAAGTAGCCATTGGGCCAAAGTAGTAACAAATGATTTATGTAAGGACACACAGAGACTACCCAGCTTACAATGGCTTTAAAAGTAAGTGTTTCTTTTTCCAGATCTGATATTTGCTTTAGCAGCTTGTGCTTCTAAATACAGGATGAAAAAACACTGAAATCTTACCCACCAAACATTTTGGCTAAAAATAGTCATAAATACAATGTTCAGTTTTCATTTAAAAGAGAAAACGGCTGAAATTGTATCCTGCAAAGATTGAACCAGATCTACAACAATGTGCCACAAGACAAGATTTCAAATGGCAAAGAAAGTGAAATTAGTTCAAATTTACTTCACTTTTATATGCTGTAACAGTTCAAACGGCAGTGGATAAACACAAAATGTATTGATCATGTGTAAATTTTTTATGGTTTGGATAATGGACATTGGGAAATTGATTCGTAATCACTGTTCATTTCAAAGTAATAGGAGTTTCAATGCTCAAGGACTTCTCAGCCACTTGAAAACATGACATCCTGTGCAAAAATACCGCAAAATAACAGAATCATAAAGGAAAGTAGTCATTGCTCATTACTTTGAAGCCTAAATGTGAAGTCAGTGTATGTCTTTTCTAAATTGCAGTAGGCTATATAATCTTTGTCACAGGAGAAAAAACAATCACAGTAAATTGATCTTCCTCTCTCAGTCAGGTTGAGATTGGGTACATTTTAAACAACTGTCTATGCTTGTAGTAGCTGTACTTTTTATATCAAGGTTGGACAAATAAAATTTATATGGATTTTTACGTGTTTGCCAGCTGGATTGTTGTTTTGGGACTGATGTTGTGTCCCAAACAGTTTTTAAACTAAACTACTTCCCGGCTGCTGTGTTTGCCCAGGCGGATTTCTTACATAGGTGCCTGTGATGTGCTCAACTGGTGCCAACTATTACACACACAGTGTGAGGATGTATAATCATTAACTTGGAAACCATTTGGGAAACGGGATCCTGTGGGATCCACTGATGACCTAAATCAATAGGTAGTTAGGGAAAAGGCATCGTGAACCTTTCAGAAATGGGTGGAGGTGTTAAATTAAAAAAATTATAAATTACTGGCTGTTCTTTTGTCAATTTAGCTGTTTCTATAGGCTTTATCACAAATTCAACAGCCTTTTATAAGTAGGCCATTCAGTGCATTTAGTCATCAGTAGGTTCTGCAAAAGCATTGTGGCAACAATACACTGCTGACATGAAAAATAATATATACTGGAGTTGTGTACTTTGTGACTTATTTTGTTGTCTTCATTGGCTATGATGTCATAGTTATCTTAGCTGGGAATTTAGCTCTGGCCTGTGTTGTCTGAAGAAGCCCTCTGTTTATAGCCTGACTCGTGACATGCTAGTCAAACCAGTTTGACACATAGCACCCTCGTAAATATTGACACATGCAGAATAATAAAACACTAAGCACTTCGCTTCAACAGCTGCCCTGATTTATAAAAGACCGCCATATAATTTCAACACCTTCCTTGAATCCAGACCCCCCTTGCAGGCCTAAATGCACAGTTACAGCCACACACGTGGATGCTACAGTGTTTGTGATGTGTACTTAGCAATTGGAGTACAGTTTCATCTGTAGACCGAGACAGATGGATATCCAGTCAACAGGAGGCAAAGATTCTGTGCAACATCAAAGTACCTACAGTTGATTCGGTGGAGACCCTAGCGCATCTATCATGCAGCATTAGTCATTTCAGCTGCCTTCTGTGGCACCATTTTCAGGGAAGATCACGTTATAATTCCCGCATGTCATTAATCGGATGGGGTTGCGATTGCAGCAGTTTCCCCACAGCAGTTTGCCTGAGAAGAGCGCCGCATTGATTCCCTTCAAAAATCCGTCCGCTCGCCCCATGCCACCGTCATTTCACGCCTCATTATGGATTCATATATTCCTAATCCCCCTTCTCTGATAAGGGCGCATATTTACTGTGGGGAAAAATAAAGCTGCAGATTGGCTGCCAGCATTTATCACAAGCTGCATTCATCATGCCGGAGACTTGGGGCTTTGTTGGAGCTGGTGTTGCTGTGCTGTCGCAAGGCAGCGTAGTGTCCTTTCTATCTCTCTTGCGTACCCCGCCTCCTCTCTCACGTGAGATGGAGGTATAACCTTGCTGTGCTGCAGGAGAGTGATGTCACCATATTGTGCCACTGTTTGCTGCAGGATGGGGTTGAATGCATGTGTCCCCCCACCCGCTCACAACCCATGGCTTCAGAGCTGCAGTCACCCTCCCCTGTGGCTTAATGCTTGTCAGTCTCAGGGCCCATCACTCTCTGTCACTAGAGGAGCTTTTTCCAATAGCAGGGTTTATACCAAGCCCTAAAATGACTGTGGCTTCTGCTCCCCCTGCTGCTATCTTAGTCTATTGGTTGTATTTCATGATTTCGTCTGTCGTCATGAGCACACATGACTGAGAGAAATGGTTATCTGGGGCCTGCAGAACAGTACAGTACGGTTCTTAATGGGAAGGTGTCCTCAATTGTCCTTGAGAAGGAACCCGTAAGTCGGTGTTCCATCAGTTTCATGAGCCGTGGCCATAATGCACTTTCAGATCATTTTCCTCTCAGGTACATCCGGATTCTCTACAGCAATGCATCTCAAATCGGTTAACAGGGACCACATTTTAACTCTTTTGCTGTGTAATGAGGGTTGAGTTGAAGCCAGAATTAGGACCGTGTGGGGGTCGTTTGAGAACCCCTGTTTTAAAATGTCCAAAAAGAATTTTTGGTAGCAATGTTATAGAGAAACCGCATTTGATTTCCAAAGAGCCTTTTAATGGACAGTTCTTAAAATAAACGTCTTGTTAAATGAGCTGTGTGAGTATGGAGAACGTTTTTAGGTTTAAAATATCTGCAGGTAATGAAAAGGTTCTGTCCCAGTAAACAAATGTTCTTAGAACCATCAAAGCCAATAACCAATTATAAAGCTGTATGGGCGTACCTCAAACAGTGCCTCCGTGTAAAAAATAGAACTCAACTGAACCCAGTGTTGTTTATTATTACCATATATGGTAACACTATAGTATGTCTCATTTTTGTCATTAATTCTGTGCTTGTGTTCATCACTTTCCATTGTGCTTTCTAATCAGATCTCATTTATCTACTTTTTCCTTCAAACATTTTTGTTGTTCGTCCATGACCCTGACCTGAATGTCTGCCTTGTAACACATACTTAACACCTGGATCCGAGTATGTTATTTGTGGCTAGTTGGTGGGGTTTATTTAATGCGTACACGTCGGCTGGTGACATTCAGAGCCATAGATCTTCTCCTAAGTCCTCCTTGATCCCCAAGATGTGGGCTTGCTAAGCAGTGACCTAGCTGTTCCTCGATGACCTCTGTTCTGATCTCACAGCTTTAGACAGGCAACTCCTTAAAGTCCCTCAAGGGCTTTGATTACAGACCACCAGCTATATAAGGCTCTGTCATCACCAATTACAGCCCGCAGTCAGCCCATCCTGTCCCTCCGATGTGTCTGTCTGACGCTGCCTTAGAGGTGGGCTTGGGTCAGCCCTTCTTCTGTCTTGAGCTCCAAGTCTCTAAGCATCTGTGCTACCAGGCTGCCACATGTCTGTGTTTGCTCTGATCTTTCAGCCTCAATGCAATGTGGGTTTTTTCTGCTGCAATTAGCTTGTTAGCCTAAACAGTTTTGCCGTAAAGCCATGCCATTTAAAAAACAGTTTCAAATTGACTGAATGTACATATTACACACAAATTAGATTTACTGCAATGCATCCACTCAGTTATTACCAATGTTTTCAAAATAAAAGATGTATTGTACTTTGTTCATTTGGAACTAATGTACATGAAAAAATATAATGTCAAAAACATTTTTGGATGGCTGTTATAGAAGAAACTGTGGCTCTCTAAAGAAACATTCAATGAAAGATTTTTAATTGACCACTAAATGTACCATAGATATTTTTTATTTGTTTTGTTGTTGTTGGGTTTTTTTTTTATTGTATGTCCAAGCTGAAAACCATTTATGAACCATTATTTTCAAAGAGCATTTAAAGTAAAATTAAAGCCACTTTCTCCCTGGTGTTTTTCTGCATTCTGTTATGCTCCAGTGCCAGGCATTTGTTCGTTGTTCCTCTCCATGCCTGCAGCAGCTGTCATCAACTCTCAGCTCTTCTGGGAGAGTGACAGGAGATAATCCTGCCACTTAATAATCATCAGGACCGTCCTGATAGTCTGGATTCTGCAGTAGACTATGCTTGATGTCATGCACCACTGCTGGCTGAAGTGGATAAATGAATATACAGTATAGGGGGCCAATACACTGTATTATTTGCCATTAAATATGAATATATTATTATTTATATTCAAATAAATTCAAGAAAAAATGAATAAAATTTGACTTCTGATGAGATAATAGAGCTGCAGCTGATAGCTGTAACCAATTACTTGCATGCTGTTTATGATAATGATATGTTAATCATTTATCAAGTATTTGTTATTGGCCCAGATGTTCCCCTGTCTTGCAGGGGCTGGTGACCACTCAGAGCACTGTGCACCAACCTCCATAACAATGACATAGACCTCAGACGACAGTTCCTACATGTGCATTTCTGGAAACATCCACATTGTGTCCCCACCAGAGGTCAAGTGAACAGTATGATGGATGAGTGGAGTGTACCATTCCACACCACAGGGGTGGGATTGTTCCTGAGATTAAGGACACAATAGTTTGCTTATTTTGTTTCCATCTGTGTCTCTTTTTCTCATCGACCGCAGCCTCTTCCACTGTCCACTGAGACAGCTAAATATATAGTGCTACCGGGTGACATTCTTGGACAGATGTGCCCTCCAAGACAAACAATTACAGTGTAATATTAGTTTTTTCATGGTCTGGCCTGCCAATTGGCTTAGCCCTTGAAAGCATAAGGGCTGATAGGTTTTCCTGTAAAAGAAAACCAACAGGCTCCCCCTCAATAAGGATATTTAATGGCCCTAGTCCCTGTGAGCAAATATTTGTGACAAGGTAAAACTGGACTTAACAAAGTTCATCCACGTAAAGGATTGAGTATGGAGTATGATTTAGATGTTTGTGTTTGTTCCTTGGCCCTAGTAATGATGTGGCAGATTTTTCATGCCAACAGGCCAACAGGGTGTCCAGTCCCTAACTCGCATGTGAACTGTCCCCAGAACCCCAGTACTAAGGCCAGTGGTGTTCATATCAACTTGTTGCATGCAGATTGGGTTCTAGTGTAACCTGCCTGCAGTCTGCTGGTCTGCATTCCCCAGTGGGTATAGAATGGCACTCAAAAGTCTGGCAGGCATTATTTAGATAGGGTTCATTGTGCTCTACTGTGGCCAAGTTGGTGTACTGTATCACTGTAGTATGACATCATGACTGCTGTTGTTGTATTTTCTTGCTGTGTAATGAATGGGTAATTTTGTTACTCAGCATTTACCCATTCTGGTGATTATTACTACATCCTATACCAGGAATGAGCAGGTGGATCACCGTTGTTCTTTTCTAGCTACAAATAAATCTGAGTTATGCCTGGTTCATTTTTGGTTAAAAAAACACTAGTAACCATTATTAACCATCTAATAGCAATTACTGTAGGTGGTTGATCATTCTCAGCACAGAAGTGACAATAACATGTGGGATCAGTACAGAAGTGTCACTGTGGGGTTGAGAGCAATCCACAATCTTTCAATATCTAGCCAACGTTGATCAGGTGGTGAGAAAAGATGATAAATCCTATTGTGCCTGAAAAAAAAAGATGAACTACAGTCTTTTAAAAAGTGGCATGTAAATGTATATGAGCTGTTATAAGCAGGACCCTTAAAAACTTCTTGTTTTTTTTCAGAGTCAGGCAGAAGCCCACTACAAAGGCAATCGGCACGCCAGGAGAGTTAAAGGCATTGAGACCTCCAAGAGTCGTCCACAGGAGAGTGACAAACCTCCGCCTGGGCCCACTTCCTCTCCCTCACCACCAGGTGCCCTGCCAGTCACCACTGACAGTGACTCAAGCAAAGCAGGTCAGAATTAAACGCTCTGTACTTACATGTTTTTATGCCATCAGAACACTCACATGTTTGCTAATGTTGAACACATTAGTCATTTAGCATTTAAATCTGAAATAAGCAATATATTATGATATTTTCATACACAAAATTATACATACAGTGGCTCAATACAAGTCTTTTCTCTGTCAAGTCCCTTGGTAAATCTATGTTGCGAGTAATCTGAGATTCAAAAATTTTACATTAGGCCATCATGAACTTATTATGATATAGAGATAGATTGCTTTTCAATAGAGACAACAGAAAGTTATGAATGTCTTTAAAATGTATTATAATAAAATATATTGAGTTTTAATATTATGCAGGACCTTAAATGTGTATTTGACTTCAAACACTATATTTACATATAAATGTATTCTTTACAATTTTAGAGATCATTTGGGTTACACTGTTGCTAACACATAAAACACATAAAAACAATGGCTTGCACAATTGGTAATTAATATATGCACTTGCCTCTAATTTTCACAATATATTTTTTTCTTGTGAATGACATTTTTGCATGTATCCCACAATTCTTGAAATAAGACATTGGTAAAAAAAAAAGAGGCCTTCTGTTAAAATAAGTGAAAAAAGCCCTGATTTAATATCATACTTGGTGACACAGCTGTAAACATAACTTATGCAGTGGCTTGTGTACCATAGATTGCTTAAAATAAGTTTTAATTTATTGATTTTGGTTAGGTAGTTAAAAAAATAGAATTGTAGTAAACTCAAGGAATGGGTAAACTTTGTTGCTGCCAAATATTTAAATTTGTGAACTTTATATTTATATTTTAATACAAAAAAACTAAGAATGCTGTCCACTATTAGGGACTACTTTGCTATGTGTTTAAAGTGTGTGGGCTGATGTTTTTCAATGCAATTTTCCCAGCATTAGGGTTGAAAATGCACAAACAGATCCTGTTTTGCAAAGCTAGAGCAACACAGAGGAGATGCCTTTTGACTTAACCCAGGAAATAGCACAGCAAGGCGGCTAATAGCACTCATATAGCAGAGCACTCTTCAGTTGTGGTTCTGAAATCCTTGGAGGAGGTCTGGTTGAAGGCCTCAAATGTCTGTCCTTGTTTAGAGACTGATCTCATGTACTCTGGGTGACTTTGCACGGTGCAAGAGTAACATGGCGCTTGTGTTGCATCTTTATTAAGCAGGACCAGCTGAAGTGCTTATGGCACTGTGGGGGGTGTAAATGGGAATTAGAAAGCCATTTGTCTCTGAATCAAAATAAACGGTCGGATTGGGAGGGACTGGCTGGAAGAAGTGGGTGAATAGTGAGAGGGAGTAAAAATGAAGGCATGAGTAAGGGAGCTTGTGCCTGGACAAAAAAGTGAAGGAGCAGGGAGTTCACAAGTCTGGGGATAAGTTGGGAGAGTGGGAGAGAAAGCATGTGGAATAGCAGAGCAGAGATAACGCAGTTAATAAACAGATACTTTCAGGCAGCCGGTTAAGCGGAACAGAATAAAAGCTGCCTGTGTGGATCTATTAGTGCAGTTTCTGCTAGAAATTAGGGGTGGACAATATGGTAAAAATATCATATCACGATACTTCGAGAATGTTTTTTAATACACGATATGCTACTATATTTTATATATATTTATATATATATTTAAAAAGCCAGAGGGCCAAATTTAAAAAAAACAAAGCAAAGTTTATCTAGTACAAATGATTCTATAATCTGTGTTTCCCAAACCACAGTACAATAAGTTCACTTAAGCGAAACAGTGTAAGTACTGACGGTATCACAAAATGCTTCGATTAATGCAGTGGCCACAATTTATAACGATAATAATAAATATTGTCATACTGCCTGGCACTACCAGAACTGGTGGTCTAAATCAGAAAATTTTTGTTGTAATCAAGAACTCAATTCTTATAGTAATAAAGTATGTGGATTTATGAATAAATACAATAAAATAATACAGATATAAAATAAAACCACTGTATTGTTGGGATTGTACCTTAATGACGGTGTGGAGTCCTGTGTATGCATTTAAAATCCTGAAT
Source organism: Lepidarchus adonis (assembly GCA_037576955.1). Classification (NCBI taxonomy): domain Eukaryota; kingdom Metazoa; phylum Chordata; class Actinopteri; order Characiformes; family Lepidarchidae; genus Lepidarchus; species Lepidarchus adonis. The sequence continues at coordinate 25,288,378 of JBBIGC010000131.1, forward strand.
TTCACCACCACATACTGGAGGTAAAATAAAATAATATCAGTTAATTGATGTGATTAGATCACAAATAAACATTAAAACAACAACATTTATTTATTTATCAGCCAATAACTTGAAAGAATATGCCAAAATTATATTGGCAAATTACAGTCCTATGCAAAAATAACAGATTTTATTGATAATGATTTTGTAATTGAAAAGATGTTTACACAGTCTCTCTATGACATGGAAAAAATAGACAATATTTTCATCAAACATTGATGCATAGTTAGACTAAAAATAAAAACATTGTATATTTTATATGACTGTATGTTGGTCTTCATATGTTGCTGTCATTCTGGTCTTCTTGACTTTGGTAGTCGTTGGGCAATAGATTTGTTCCAAACATAAATTTGAACTAAACCTCGTCTTAAAAAATGCCATACACAGACAGGTCCTGACAGGTTCAATCTTCTGCACCACCCTCTCCTCTCACCAGTTTTCTTTTTGCCTCCACCCTCCTCTTTCCATTCACTCACCATCACCAACTGAGTGCTGGATCAAACCATTAGGAAAGTGGGAAGCACCCAAAGCTGCATGACATTTTCCAAAGGTTGTGAGCAAGTGCTGGGCTGCCCTTTTCAACTTCACCCTGCTTGTCACTACAGACAGAGGCTTTGAGAGAATCCTAGGGTGAAAGGCACTGATTAGGTTGCAGCAAGAAATCTGTACGGAGGCTTCACTCTATTTCTTGCGTATAGTTCTGGGTGTGCATGTGTGGTGAGAGCACATGTCCTGTTCTGTGTAACAATCTCCAGTATCTATGTTGTTCTTCCTGCCCGCATCCTGCTGGTGGTCTGCCCTCTATAGAGCACAGATAGGGCAGGGTTGAACAGATAGCCATGTCCTTCGCTCAGGGATTTGCCCGAACACAGAAAGCAGCCATCGATTCATGAAGACCAGGAAGAATTCTAGCAGGAAGGAGCCAAAACAAGCCGGCCTATGATCTAAATGTGAAACCAGATACATGTGAAAGAATGCCTTTTTCCATCCAAACCTCGGTCCTGTGACCCTCCCCCTCGTAATACTCACACACTCACACAGTTTCAGAATTCCAGTGCATCTGCTGTTAGCTCATATCTCTCAGCGGTTTCTTTGTTTTGATGGCTTTCTGTTATACCAGTTTCACAGTGCAGCTTTCATGGATTTGACAGCCCCAAGGGAGTCAACAGCTGCAGTCCCATCTGGCTTCTTGACACCCTGCGTGCGGGGGTAGAACAGAATGAAGTGTGTAATAAAAGTCAGAGGACATTATCTCGTGGTTCACTAAGGGTTTCCTGCATTGTCTCACACTTGTACTCTTAAAAATAAGGGTACCAAAAAGGCTTATTGGAGTGGATCTTACTTCCAACCCCCATTCAATCCAGTCAAGTACGTCTGAAGAAGTGAATCTTTACAAAACATCGTTCATAAATGAGATGAACAATCACATAGAACCTAAAGTTTAAAGAACCATTGCTTAATATGGTAAAGGATCTAAGAAAAACTCTTTAATTATTAGTCAACCATAATATTATGTGAGTGTTCTTTAAATTCCGAAAGGTTCATTGCACTTCAGGGAAGTAAAAGTGCTTAAAAAATGTTACTCCCAATATCCCTCTTGGCAATTTATTTTTAGGAGTTTAATGAAAATGTATGCATTTATGGGTGTGCTTGTTTATTTATGACAGTTTGTAGAAGTTCAGATGTGGGTTTTTCTTTTACCCATCTGGCAAGTGTGAGTGTGTGTGGTTAGTGTGGGAGGGAGAGTTCCCACGCTTATAAGAACTGCCACTGAACAGGATTTGAAATGTTATTATTTATTGAGGATTTGGAGCCAGCCTCTTCCAACAGGAGGAAAGACAATACCCAGGGCTGAGGAGTCACCTTCTAAACTGGCATGGGTGTAAAGTTTCTGCTGCTGCCCCGACACCCAATCGAATGAATCTATCTCCACAGTGAGTGCTGGTTTCCTGGACACAGGCTAAGCCCAAGTCCCTGCGGAGAAAGAGGCCGGGTCAGTCCAGAGGGATTTAGATGGGAGAGCTAGAGGTTTGACATGACCCTTCTGGGTCCCTGTTTACTCCTTTTTGGTTTCATTTATTCAGGATGGCTTTTCCTTAATGAAGGGCTCCACTAAAACCAGTGTATCTTCAAAAACATCCCATGTTTAAATGCTTGCATAGGTCGGAACATCTGGTCTGCAGCTACAGCTCAAGCGTTTTAGTGTGCAGAGGCTCAGAATAAAAACTGAATTTGCAGTTGTAGCTCATTTGTACATTTTCTACCGTAATGTTACCATTGCTAAAAACATAGCATATCTGAAATGACATTTAATGCTTCATTAATGAGAAGTCATTTTGGACCATTTTTATTGGTCCATTCATAATAAAATTTAAATAATATTTGTTAAACAGTGAAAAAAGTACCATCAGGCTCCCAAGTGGTGTAGCCATTTAGAAACTAGCTCAATCATCTGAAGATCACAACTTTTATTCATAGAAATACCACAAATTCCATGGTCATTTCCCCTATTACGCAGCATGATGATACCAGTGCTGGTGTCTTTTAGCTGAATTGAATCAGGGATTGTTCTCCCAGTTGAGCTGTACCAAAAAAAGTGGAAAAATCTGCATTATAGAGGAAAGCTTAAACAACAAAGAAATATTATTTGCTAAATGTACTCTTTGCTAAATTGAAATGATTTTAATTTAAAGAGAGGCTGGCATTTTTAAGTGGAGTAAAGAAAAATAAAGTTTTCTTATGACAGCAAAGATAAACTTAAGCTTAAACCTAAGCTTCTCTAAATCTTCTTGACTTCTTCCGTCACATTGCACCTCCTAAGCCACAGAGGCAGGATCTCCACAACACCCTGAGTCTATAAAGATGACAAGAATGGCTTGGTAAACAGGCTAGTGAGCCTGGATGGGAGATGTGTGTCTACACATGTGAATGAGTCAGTGCTCAGAGCAGGAGAGTGAACGAGAGAGAGTCAACATACCCCTCTCCATAATTTAGCAGCCGCAGTGCTCGTATTGGGCCTTGTGTTTCAGTGCTGGTTAATGATTAACGAGGGGTGGGGCAACAGGCAACTTTTGGCTCTTTCTCCCATCTGACCCTTCTAACACACCTGTCACACACTCACAGGCCATCAAGCTGTCGGTCCATTTGGTGCTATGAAGCAACTAGGGCCTTAGTGCAGCATTTCGCCTCCAATACACAGTCCAAGTCTGATAAGATTTTGCAGATAATATCATTTGAACTGAGCGGACTAGGTACCCAATCCCACTTAAAGAAAGGGACATATGCTGCTGTACCATGCTAGTCTCCTAATTTAATACACTGTTAATACAAAATTTTATAACATTCACTTGCTTTTGAACGTACCATTAATGTTAAGTCTGAAACAGGCAAACACACAATTTTGCATTTCACAGTGTTTTGCCAACAGTCAGGTAGCTGAACTGCAGATGTACTAGCTTTGCAGATATTGCAGTGGGCTTTAAAGAGGAATTCCACTGATTTTTCTGCATAATTCAGTCTTTGTGATTAAACCATTTAGGGCAGTCATTCAGGGTAGTTCGGTATAAAATGAGGCATCGTAGAATAAAATTTCTTTATGCTTCATATATCTTGTTCTTGTTCATGAGTATTATGAGCAGTTATTATGAAGAGTAATATGTGTGTGTCTATATATATATATATATTTAAGATTTAAGATGTAGATAAAGTAATTCACTGTTGTAAGATTTAAAATGCTCCTAAATAAATGAAATGGAATGAATCAGATCTTTAGCCCCACATTGTAGTCCTTTAAATCTTCTGAGAACGCACATAATGTCCAATTATGTTTCCTCTACGATAGTTGTATAGCCTAAATAAAGCACAGCAGATTGAAGTAGCTTCAAGTTAGTCATCATAATATGATTAGGCTTAATTTAAATCCATATTTTAATGGATCTGCTATATTTCAGATTGAGTATTCAACACTGGAAAACAGTAGTGATGCAATAAATTTAATTGCTTTCAATGTGTGCTTCATTTCAGGGTAAATAAAATACATCAACATGGCTATCTTTCTGTAGACGTACATTATACATTTATTGTGTTAGTGTGATGTATTTTATTTATGTGGAAATGCTGTACATATTTGAAATAAAAAAAAAAAATTTCAGTGTTTAAAATATGTTGCTGGAAAATGTGCTGCGGATATGAGGTTCTTGTTTTATTGCCTTATTTGTGTGGTTTGCATGGTTAAACCACAACAATTCTGCTATAATTAAATACCATGCCCGCTTTTGGTTCTCTGGGTCTGGTTAAAGCATTTTGTCATTAGAAAATAATATTTGTCCCCTTTGAACCCACTCTTAAAATATTTATGATACGGTTTGCCTGCGTTTGGAGAGTGCCTCTGTTTAGCCTCATTTCAGTGTAAAATATGTGTTCTGTGGAAGAGTGGATGGTCAAGTTATGCTGTGAAGTATGCAGGATGTAGTTCAGTACAGGCCAAAGAGCACCTGGTGTAGTGCGTAAGCAGGGGATGAAGAGGGTGGTAAATGGCAGTGGTTCAGCACTGAAAGGATCATGAGAACCTCTATTACACTCACAAAACCCCCACACACACTTACAGAGTTTAACCCAAACCATAAGCACACCGTCGACTCTGCAAAATCTACCACTCACTCTTACTAATGCTTCTTTTCAACAGAGACTTGATGTGCTAAGAGAGCATGTTTGGGTGTGTGTACAGTATATGAGTGTACATGTAAGTTTGTAACAAGAGAAAGGGTGTGTATGAGTATAAAAAGTACTTGAAGTTTTAAGTTGGGTGGAACTTTGCTAAAGCAGTAGGTCAAGGGGCACTGTTAGGCAATGAAGTAGTTTATTGCTTTTAAGACACAGAGGTGAATGCAGTATAATGAAATACACCAGTGTTCAATAAATAATTGAATAGAACACAGCTGTGGTCAAGACCACCTTTGTTGAGTCTAAGGCTGTGTATAGACGGGCGTTCTGAGTGACCTACTTAGGCATTTTGTAGCGGCGTTTGATTGACTTCAGTGTTACATTGGTGTTTGTTTGTTTTTGCTGAATTTCAACCTGCATCCCAGAATACAATGCTGTGTTTGTACTTGCGGGGGCAATAATGAGGACGTCCAGTTCATCCTTTATTGGTTTCACTATAAATAAATAAACAAATAAATAGGAAAAATACATTTAATCCTCCGCATATGGAGTTCTATATGATGTTCTATACATATACAGTATACAATACATATATACATTATAAAAATAAAAAGTCACTCTATATGGAGGATTTTTAAAATAAGCTCAAATAAATGTATAATCACAGTATAGAATGTTTCTATTTTTATTAGAGCTGAACCTTTACATCCTTATGTTAATAATCCTCCTGATACAGTGATGTAGGCAGAGAAAACCTCCACTCAACTCCTAGTCCAGGCACTGGTGCTCTCTCTCCTGGACTACTGCAACTATCTACATCAAATTCAAGTTCTAGATTACATCTACAAGAGCATTGATGAATCTGCTCCCATTAACATGGAAGCGCTCATCCAGACCTACACACCCACCAGATCACTCACATCAGCGAGTGAGCAGTAAATGGAGATTTCTTCCCCATGTGGAATCAAACACCACTCCAGACTCTTCTCCTTTGTTCTCCCTCACTGGTGGAGAGAGTTGCCCATACACATCAGAACTGCAGAGATTCTCTCTACCTTCAAGAAACACCTCAAGATTCAGCTGTTCCGTGCCTGCCTCAACATCTAAGCCCAGCAGATACACACAATCGATCGACAGAATTGAATAACCTTGCCTATGACCTTCTGATCTCTAGGGCAAGGCCTGAACCGCTAGGGCATCACTGCCCATGTAAATTACTGATTAAATTATAAGACTAGAGCTATCCATTTCATATACACTATTCTTTCTAAAACCTGTTCAGACATTTCCTTCTCTGATGTGATAGTTCACACGGTGCTGTGTGTGTAGGTTACCCCTCCCTCTGCACATAATGGGTCACAAGGGTCGTTGGCTTGAACATCCTGTATCTACCCGGAGAGGCATTCCCCTTTACTCTGCAGTTTCATCCAGCTGATCTTCATGAGCCTCTGAAAGCCGGTCAGCCTGGAAGACATACAGGCCCACATCTGCTCTCCAAACTAAAAAAAAAAGATAGGGAGTACAAAATAGCTGGAGTTTTGGGGGCTTCTAGGATAAATGCTGTAATACTGAGCTTCCACCTGTTGTATGGAAACTCACATGACCTATATAGAAGAAGCTGTGAGAGATTTCTGCATTCAACCAGAGTATTTCTGCTACATAAAATGTTATGTATGGTGCATCTCAATAGTGCTAAGGGGATAAAAGTAAAAATAAAAGTTATGGCCAAAGTGGCAGTAAATGATAAAAGCAAACACAATCCTTAAAAGTAAATTGAGCATTAAAAGTCTGTTTATGTTCCTCACCCCTACTATTTCTCCATTTCCAAGGGATTGAATTTGTTCCCCAGTTCCTTTGGTTGGGAAAATATGCTTCTGCTTTTGCTAATAGTGACAAGCTGAGCTCTGTAATACTTCCCCACCCAAATTTAGGGGGTCTTTGCAGCACTCCACCCAAAATCTAGACGAATACCAAACCCCTTACTCATGGGAGTGGTTGTCTTATTTGAAACAGATGTGCATACTGTATGCACATGCCTCGCATGTGTGTGTGTTTTGTTCTTTTGTTTTTCGAAAGGAACAAGGTTGATCTCTAGGACCCCCAAAAGTGGTCATGTAAAAGTGCCTGTTACAATCTCTATGCTTATTTATTTAACTGAAAAGGCAATTATTTCTTTTAGTAAATGAGGGTCAAGATTCTATTGTCAATATAACAATATAGTCAGTACTAGGGGTAGGAATCATAGGGTATCTTACGATACGATACACAATACAGGGCCCACATAACGATACAGGGCCCACATAACGATAATATTGCGATACAGCGATTCTACAATATTCGATATATCGCATGGCAATGACATAGAGATACATCACAGTGACATGGCGGGGCCTTATTAATTTACATAGGTAAGAGCAATACTATACCAATCTTTCCCGCATTAGCTTTGGGACCATGGTCAGAAGCGTAGGGAAACCGTTACTTAGCAACTACACTCACTCAGAGTATCTCCAGCTACAACGTGAATGCACCTCTTCAGAGACCAGGCAGCATGAAGTCTCACTTGAAAGCATGTTGCTGTTTTCCGTGGCTTTTATTATTCTTTTACTCAGCACAGAGCACAGTTTTTGTTCCCATTTGGCACTTGTCAAGTCCATCGCTGTAGCATCCTGCTGCCAACCGAACTACAACTCCCAGAAAGCAACACTCTTTCCACTTTTCCAGCTGTATTACCCACCTCTTTTCCCGCCCAAGACACTACATAGTCCACAATGCATTGCTCCCCTTGAAACATTGTTGAGGACAGTTCAGCAAATTGCTAGGTATTGGTGGGGACGAATGCCCCCCTTTTTCAGCCTTTCCCCCTTTTTCAAAGAAGCTCTCCATCAATGTGTGTTTTTCTCACGCATACTGATGCATGTTTACTTGCGTTGAGTTAGTAGTTAGTAGTTCGTAGTTAGCTTCATTCATCACTATGAAACAAGTGTGGGAAAGAGACACACAGAGATGCAGCTGTCCCAAAATAATCCATGATTTGTTCCGTCAATGTTCTAAAAAGCCAAATTGAAGTCAGACTTTAGATTTAAATGTGATCTCTCAGCGGATCTTGTTACCTTGCTGTTGTACTCACTCACCTTGTCCTGCAGACATTTGAGCAGTGCCACCCAGAGGAGACTTGACATAATGACACCAGTGAGTCAAATTGACAGGGAATATATATTAATAGAAAAATTGCATTGAATTGAACTGAACTGAGCAAGGATGATCATATATCATCAAATCTGAATTGCACCCCTACTCAGTACACAATGTAAATGCCATTAGGTTAGGCTTAGATTTATTTATAAATACCTCGACATATATGCTTACATATGCTACATACAGAAAAAAGGACTTATTATTACGTGTGTGTATATATATATATATATATATATATATATGTGTGTGTGTGTGTCAGAATTATGAATGTATCTTTTTCATTATTGCTGTACAAATGAAAAAGAACACTATACAATTTGGGTAAGCTAATGTAAAGTACCAGGAATTCCTTTTGATGCAAATTGTAAACACTGGGCCTCATGGGCTGGTATTTTTAACACTAGTTTTTAATGCTCCATAAATTTTGTGGTGTGTGCTACTTGGCAGGTGTTCAGGGCAATCTGGGCTTGAGGTTTTAGAGGGAAAAATGCAAAACACTTTGAATTGAAACAATTCCTGTCACATTTTTACTGCCAGAAATTCACAAAACAAAGCTGTAATTACCTTTGTACAGAGAATGCACCATTTGATTTAATAGTACTGTTTGCTTTTTTTTTTATAGATGAGACGCAGCCTGGCCCTCAGTTGAACCGGCCTGCGGTGGTCCAGGGGCCTGTGCTTGCATCCTCTTCTCCTACCCCAGACTCTCCCGGCCCCTCTGCTGGAACCCTCTTGTCAAGCCCTACCACCCCTATACCCCCACCCCCTAGCACCTCCTCCCCTGGTTGTGGCTCCACCAACCCGGAAACCACCGGCCCTGGAGCCCCCGCGGCAACTACGGCAGCCTCCGGCAACCCCGAAACAGAAGAGGACAAAGCCAAGAAGTTGCTCTACTGCTCACTGTGTAAAGTGGCTGTCAACTCTCTCTCCCAGCTGGAGGCTCACAACAAAGGTGGGTCTTCACACACACATCAGCAGCAGCCCTGCAGGTGCTAAAAAGAGTTTTTTAGTTTGAGTCTAATAGAATCACTTTTGGTTCACCTGAAGAACCTTTCAATAGAATACAGTAACCTAGTTTCATTCTCCAAACAAAACATCAACAGATCGAAACACTGTGTTGTTGTGCAATGCTTACAGTATGTGTGATTGCTGGGAAACTCTTCATTTGCACTTTTCCCAAGTTCTACACTGGAACACCTATAAATGGAATATAATAGAATGTTCTCTTTTATTTGCACTGTTGTATAATATTCTTTTGTATTCACACTGTACTAGGTTTTAATAATTATTCATATTTATCAGGATCAGACACAAACCTGTTGATTTATACCTCCTACAATAATAAATATGGCAGTGCTTAAGTGAAATGATCAGCAAACATTGCACTGAATTCATATACTTTGTCTGAGGTCATACCTCTGAGTTTGACCTATTGTGTTTCACAGTGTGAAAGTCATTTTAGTTTGGAATCGTGACAGCACAGGTGTTTGGTTACTTAGGCCGTGGACTTTCCATAGCGGCTGCCCAAAAAATGATGAGACAGAAACAAGGTGAGCTGTAAGATAGTGTTTCTGCTCTGCTGCCAGAATCGTTACTACATGTCTGCCCAGGGCCCGCATACCTGCACGAGGCTGCGCTGCTAAATGCATAATTATTTAAAGAAATCACCTGCTAAAAAATGCATGATTTAGCCTGTACTTTGAAGTGCAGAAATATGCAGTGCCTAGCTCAAGGCACCACACTTGACTGAGCTGGAAGGGTAGACTAGCAATTATGGTCACTGCAAAACGGCTGTTTAAATGTCTAAAATCAGTTGCTATGTTTCTGTGCAAGAGCGATCATTCACTTTCAGTGATTTATACATCACTGCGCTCTTTTGCGATGCCCAAGAGGCACAAAAAACCATTAGACAGTCCAAGTGCATAGAAGTTGCATTTATTACTGTATTTATATTTATTCTGCTCCTTGAACTGTAGCTGTGCTTTTGCAATGTAGTAAACGGTGGGTTTCCATTTACTACAGTATAAATTCAGCATTACTTTTCATACACTATATTCAGTAGGCTGGGTTCCTTTAGTACACTTTAGTACACATACTCTACATTGTAGTCTACACACTTTTGCAGTAATTTCCCCAAAGTTAGGTTGCAGCTTATACCCGAGTTGTACAAGCCTGGTGTTGGGTGGGGCTTGCTTAAATGGGGCGGCCTATCTAAAAACATGAAAACACATTCACTAAAAGTATAATTTAGTGACAAAAAGACAACATCCACAAACAAGTAATTGAATTTAAATGTACTGTTTACTGTAGCAATGAACAGTTCGAAAAGCAGCACAGAACGAAGGTAGATCAGTGATGATGTTCTCTCACTTAATCACCGCTGTCACAGTCAGCCTCTCTTAAACTTTTTCAGGCTGAAATAAAACTAAATTAATCTGGTTTATTCTAGAGAATTTCCCATGTAGTACTGTAGATTTAATATTCCCTTTAATTCAGTATTATATTATAATTAATACAGTATGCACAATCATACTTTTAGAGTAGTATGCTAAGTAAACTAGTACATTTTTCTCTTCTGTACAATATATTAATTATTTAGTGCAATATACTTATACTTACTTCCTTTTAGACTTATGTACATCTTTGCCTGGTATATTAAGTATTTCCTTTAGTGCATTTCTTTAGTATACCTTTTCTTTTTAATACAGTATTCTCACTATTTGCTGTAGTACAGTATGGTCAGTGTTTACTTTAGTACAGTTCTAGGGTTAGAGGGGAAATACCCAATAGGGAACTCCTGAGCGACACATCTTCAAGGGCAATTTTTTTATGTTTGCGTTTGCACCACCAGGTACTCTAAAGTGATGAAAACCAACAATGAATGGTAAATCAACCACATACAAAAAGATAAAGTACAGGTCCTTCTCAAAAAATTAGCATATTGTGATAAAGTTCATTATTTTCTGCAATGTACTGATAAACATTAGA